>OMOW01109205.1:0-10483 GCA_900312555.1 Lamprogrammus exutus
CTTTTGTTTCCTTAACCGCCGCCCCTCTATTGCTCCTACCTGCCTCGGCCTGCTGACCTCCGCTGAGCCTGGTGACAGGTTTTCAGCATCCCTCGTCACGACAAGCTGAGCTACGTCCCTGTCCATCCAGCATTTCTGCTGTCTTCCTCCACCGCCACTCCGCCTCCATCAGCTGCTGGATGTCCATGATGTGGATACTCCAACTGCTAATTTGGATTCTTCTGTCCTCTGCATTCATCAGTGCCGTTCCACAACTGAGACACATGGCAGCTGAACTCCTCCAGCTCTGGTCTTAACTACGAGCTTCCTACACATCCACCGTGATCTTGTCCGGCAGCCAAAGTGCATCCACTGCAGATCCCATCAGAACTTTTGGGTTAACAAAAGCAAAACCATCTGCTCCTTCTGGACATCTGCCCCCTGTCCACCAAGGATCTATAGTTGGCATGTTAGCCATAGAGTACTTGCCCCCCTGTCCAAGTGCACTATTTATGCTCCCATGGACTCTTACGCCTTCACCGTACTTAACATCCGCTCTCTCACTAATGAAGCCCCGCTTGTCCATGAACTCCGGAGACCTGGCAGCAACCCAATAACTATTCCCAGCTTAACCAAACACTGCCACATTGTTTTCTTTACATCCGTAAACCCTGCTCTTCTGGTAAGGGCAGTGCCCTAGCATTGATCTATCGCGAGACCTTCAAAGTCACGTCGGTCTTTGTGCCTGAATACTCCTCATTTGAATTTCTGGCCGTAAAACTAAATGGTCTCACTCCCATCCTTGTTGTCAGTCTATTGACCACCCAAACCCTCCGCTGTGTTTCTTTCAGAACTCTCATCCTTATGAACTGATATCTGTGCAATGTCCCTCAATATCATAACTCCACCTACTTATTATTAGTATTAGTATTAGTATTAGTATTAGTATTAGTATTAGTATTAGTATAAGCATTAGTATGAGTATTAGTGTTAGTGTTAGTATTATTATGTCATGTACACACCATAATGCGACTGAAATAGACAAAATGGAAATATGATTACTCTGAATAACAGACTGAGATTATGCAATTGTAAATAGATTTATTAAGGCATTTAAACATCATAGTTGGAGTAAAACACATTTCCTCAGCAGGCAGGTTCTCATACTGTGATTATGCAACGCGTCATTATTACCAGGAGAAGGGCTGAATCTTATACATTCAATCCATGCATACGGCATACTTATATTTTTGCCTTATCCACAGTAAAGACAAATACTCCAGAGTACTGAGTACATGAATACACTGAAAAAATACATTCACAGTCTGGGTTTTAAAAATAAGTGAACCTCTGAGCTGATGACTTCACCAAAAGTCAACTGGAGACAGACATGCCTATCAATTTGGTGGGATCGGTGGTGTGGGTCTTAGAAGTGCCCTGGCCTATGAAAAAAAAAAAACTGGTAGACTCTGCTCCTTTCTGTTCATACTCTACTTGCTTATTCCAAGACTTTATTAAACCTGTATGATGCTTCACTGACTGAGCTATTTAAACGTAAGCTGCCATGTTTTTATGGCTGGAACATTCTGTCAAAGGCAAATATTCAGAGGAGATATTCCTTTGTTACTTTTTTTGGAACCTGTGGAATTTCTACTGTATTGTAAAACCTCTGCTGGCTTGATTGAGTTGAAGATGTCTTTGTTCAACTTGTTCCTCACGCAAGCAAACAAAAAAAGCTTACATTTTTCCTGTTTTTTACTGCACTTCAGTTCTGTCTGATCTCACCTCTAAAAGCATTTTCTCCTGTGGTTATTATGATACATCACGTGATCACAGTAGATCACTCAGATATAAGGCAAGGCAAGGCAGCTTAATTTGTAGCACATTTCAAACACAATGGCAATTAAAACTGCTTTAAATTGGCAAAGAAAAACATTAGAACAACATTCAACACAATAAACAATAAAAAGTAAAACAAAATACATAAAATACAAACATGAAATAAAATACAGTTACAGTGCAGTAGTAAGTTGTAGGTAGCCCCAGATGCAACAGAGGAAATACAAGCGCAGTAGAGAGACCAATCAATCAAAGTCACAGGAGAACAAGTTTTTAATCAAGATTTGAAAGTGGCTAGGGTTGAGGTGCATTTGAGATCATGAGGAAGTTGGTTCCATGTGTGTGCAGCATAGTAACTAAAAGCAGCTTGCCTGTGTTTGGTTCTGACTCGAGGTTCTATCAATTGACTGCTTCTTAAAGATCTAAGGGCCTTACTGGGTTTATATTCTTAGTCCATCCTGCTGGAAATGAAGGCATGAGTGGGTTTCTCTAAATCTTGTCTGGACATGAGACCTCTAATTCTTGCTATTTGTTTGAAATGATAAAATGCTGATTTCGTTATAGTCTCGATGTGGCTGCTGAAGCTCAGATCTGAGTCTATTAAAACACCACGATTCCTAGTTTTGATTTTCGTCTTTATAGCTCTGGAATCAAGCTGAGCAATAACTTTCATTCTTTTTCATTCTTCTTGTTGCCAAATACAATGATTTCTGTCTTGTCTTTATTTAATTTGAAGGAGATTTAATTATATCCAGCTATTTACTTACTCTAAGCATTGATAGAGTGAGTCTAAGGGACCATAGTCACATGGAGAAAGAGCTAAGTAAATAAAAGTGTCATCTGCATAGCTGTGATAAGCAACATTATTGTCATGTATGATTTGACCTAGAGGGAGCATGTACAGGTTGACCTAGAGGGAGCATTTACAGGTTTAATAATATAAGACAAACTGACCCACAGAACTGAGACATGAATTAATATTAATGGGACCCAGACCTGATTTGATATTTGGACCCGACCCAGGACCTGAATTGCGTCAGGTCCAAACCTGAGTGGACCCATGACAACCTCCAGCGCCAGTCCCCTGGAGCAAGCGTCACAGTTTTGGCGTTCACTATTATTTTTTATCATTAATCAAGTAACTGATATTTGAATATGTACATGTGTCCAGCAGTGTGTTTCTTATTGTAAGAGAGACTACTGTAAGAGAAATTAAAATTGCAAATTTCCAATTCTAACTACTAATTATATTAATAATAAATCCTCATAATTCCTCCAGTTTGATATCCATCCATTAGGATTAATACACGTAGGCTATGGTGTTGCGAGTTTCAAATAATGTGTGTATTTTCATAATAATAATATTTTATATTATTTAGATTTGATTTTATATATGGACATTATGGACATCAATCAAACCTGTGTCACGTCATCTTTAATACTCCTGCATCGCTGCAGTGTCGACAAACAACTACATTATCTTTTGTTTTTTATATGAGATGATCCCAAACCACCGATACTCAATTTCTTCTTCTTTGTTGTTTGTTTGGTAAAACAAATTTATAGCACATTATCATCACCAACTGTGCTGGAGTGTGGGGTCATATTTCCGAAAATTCGATTACATGCTGTTTTTTTGAAATTGAGTAGTTGATTATAATAGAATAATAAGAATATGAACATAATAATAATAATAACATCAAATATGAATAAATAATAATCATGACAGCCCTTGTCACGATGCTGTCATCCAATGCAAAGATCTGATCTGATTATTGCCATGCTTGATCTTATTATTACCTTGCCCCATTCTGTTTTTTCTTATCTTTTCTTTTTCTTGTTCTTTTTTCTGGTAATGACAGCGAGATGAGGTCATCAGAATAATAAGGGAAATCTGTGGTAAGTTACTCTATTTGTGTTTGAGTTTATTCCTCTCTCTGCAAGAGTAATAGCATTTTTATAGTTTTATGGCTGCTGTTAATTAAGGGGCTAGATACTGCAATGGCAAAGCTTTAAATTAGAATGCAATCTAATGCATATGTCTTAAAAGAGCTATGTTTACAATTGTCCAGTATTCATCAGACCAAGACCATAAGTTAGTCCACGATATGATCATGAAAACATATGTCATGATCTGACTACAGCCTTAATCATTCAAGGTCCAGGCTGACATTAGCCAAAGTATTTGGGGTGCAAATGGACGTGAACACAGAAATTGCTCCATAACTCACAATCAGAGTTTCCATGACATTTTGCTGCCCTTTCTGACATCAAATGTTTCATAATGATTTCTGGCATAAATATTAACCTCAGTATGTAATGTTACTTTTATCTAGCTGGTAGAAATAGATAGCAGTTAGCCAAAGTTGTAGTAGCAGCTAAGCTCATCAGACATGAATGGACTCAACAGAAAGACACCACACTTTTGGAGAGGGGAGGAAACCTCCCACATGTTAAAGATATTAGAAGAGCTAGATATCATGAAAGATTTAGATGGCCTCAAACGCTGAAATACAGACATTTTCGAAGAAATGTTTTAGAAAGACTGCACGTTGTGTGTGTGGTATTTTCATATTACATTCCAGTGTATTTCAAGGCCTCTTTTATTTTGACCACCCCAAACAGAAACACTTGGAAATTCAAAACAATACAACAATGTACAAAAATACAGTCCAATACAATAGCACAACAGATTAATATTAAAAGTTTTAACAAATGCAGGGCTATTCTTACAAGTGTTGATAGCTTTGTGCACAACACTGCCATTCTGATTATTGTCTTGTTTTTATTATTATTTATTTTACTTGTTTTATTTTTTGTTTTTAATTGCACAGGCTGTGGTCTCCAGTGCAGAGAGCGCCCTCTGGAGCTGGTATTTGTGATCGACAGCTCAGTGAGCGTGGGAGCAGCAAACTTTGAAGTGGTGAAGGACTTTGTGAATGCTTTTATTGACCAGGTGTTCCTGAGCAGCGAGGCCAGCCGGATCGGTGTGGTGCTCTATAGCAATGTGGACACGGTCGTGGTCAGTCTAATGCAGAAGTACAGCCAAGATGACATCAAGGCTGCTGTCAGGAAGATGCCCTACCTGGGTGAGGGTAGCTTTACGGGCAGCGCTATCCACCGAGCCAACCAGCTCTTCCAGGCCTCAAGATTTGGTGTGAGGAAAGTGGCTGTGCTTTTAACTGATGGGCAGGCTGACCCTCGTGACATTTTACAGCCTGAAGATACAGCTGCAGAAGCCCATGCAGCAGGGATTGAGGTGTTTGTCATTGGAGTGATGAACAAGACCAACGCTCTCTATGAAGGATTCCAGGCTGAGACGAAGGCTATTGCCTCTAATGAAGCACATGTGTATCTTGTAGATGACTTCATGATACTCCCCAGTAAGCAAACCCAATTGTTTTAGCACTTCAGACTTAGTAGACTATTGACCAGATTGTGCATTTAAAATTCTAAATGCTTCCCTCTCATTGGCTGTCAAGAATGTCAGTCGTGTGCAGGTGTAGTGGTTTTTAAAAACTTCAGAGTAACCAGAGAAACTACATCAACAGTTTGGGGTTTGAGAAAGTGTATGAAGAATGCTCACCAGTTGAGTTTGAAACAGATATTCTTACGTGTTCGTGTGCATGATGAAGGGAAATGATTATTTTGGGAATGGAAGCTATCTCATACTGAGTCTTAACTAATTTTTGAGGGGGGTTTTCAGGGAGGTGGTCACCTAGGAGCTGTGACATCAGTACTGTATAGTTGTACATCTAGTGTTTTTCTTGAATGTTAATCAGAAGATTTGTATGGTCAAAATAGGCAGCCAAGAACTTTTTAACCACTTAAGCTCAGAGGGAAAAAATACTACGTTTCTTCTTCAACAGAGCTCCTTCAGGCAGTTAGCATTGCATATAATACATACATTCTTTTTTCAGGAGACCCGAAGTAATAATCTGGAACATTCACGGTGAACATTGTTCAGTACATCTTGATTTAGCAGGCAAAATCAGACTGAAAAAGCTGAAACTAACATATTTGTAACTTCACACTCAATGAAGGCTTTACAGAGCTACCTTATCACGGGGCTACAGAGACCCAAAGCATGACTCAAAACACATTAGGGTTTCAACACTTTAACACACTTTTAACAGAATGAGGAATTGGTGAGCAGTCAGTGTGGAAACGCCAGGTCCATGAAAGGGGTTACTGAAAAGTTGCACGTTTGGATTTTGAACTGCCTAGAAGGCACACAGAGCAGAGAGTCACAATGAGTTTATGAGAAGAGTAGCAAATCCAGACAGGCAGGAAAATACTTTAACCAGGAATTCAACAAGGGAACAGATGCATAGGCAGACTGCAGGCAGGTAAGACGAAACCAGGGACAATCTAAGAGTTAAGCACAGGTACGCCAATAACAAAAAGGAACAGATTTCGGGTTCACTCGCAAACATCAGAGACAAACTGACAAAGGGAAGACACAGAAGGAGAGTATTTAAAGAGGAGGCGTAATCAGAGAAACAGGCTACAGGTGAGACAATTAGGGAGAGCAGGAAAGGTGAGCAGAGAGATAGCAGGGAAGGAGGGGCTGAGAGTGGGGAGGAAAATACACCAGGAGAAACAACATGACACAGACAAAAATGAGAAGGTGATGGAGGGACTCGTGCTCGTGAGGAGTGACTTCCTCTGGGACAGTTACTATCCCCATTTCTATCCCTTCGTTTGTCCACAGCTACAGCGCCAGTGAGCGGTCTGTATGGTCTTTATTTCAGGGAACCTGGAAGTCCCCTTAATAATCTTTTCTGTTTAAAGCGATAATTAATATACAAACCCCAATTCCAAAAAAGTTGAGACGGTTTGTAAATAAAAACAGAAAGCAGGATTTTGAAAATTCTCTTTGTCCTAACCTTAATTGAGAACAGAACAAATAAGATAAGCCTTTATTTGTCCCACGATGGGGAAATTTCCAAATACAAGATAATTAATGTTTTAACTGATCAACCTTATTGTTTTCTTGTAAATACATAAACACTCATCCTAAATTTGATGCCTGCAACACATTACAACAAAGTTGGGACAGGGACATGTTTACCACTGTGTTACATCACCTTTCCTTTTAACAACTCTCAGCAGTCGTTTGGTAACTGAGAACACTAATTGTTCAGTCTGGGGTCTCCGCTGTTGTATTTTGTGCTTCATAATGCGCTGTACATTTTCTAAGGGAGACAGGTCTGGACTGCAGGCAGGCCAGTCTAGCACCCGCACTCTTTTACTATGAAGCCATGCTTTTGTTAAACGTGGAGAATGTGGCTTGGCATTTTGTCTTGCTGAAATAAGCAGGCACGTCCCTGAAAAAGATGTGGTCTAGATGGCAGCATACTGTATGTAGCTCCAAAATGCATATGTACTCTTCAGCATTAATGGTGCCTTCACCGATGTGCAAGTTACCCATACCATGGGCACTAACACACCCCCATACAATGACAGACGCTGACTTTTGAACTTTTCGTTTGGATTGTTCTTTTCCTCTTTGGTCCTGAGAACATGACGTCCATTATTTCCAAAAACAATACCACATTTCACCACAATACACGTTTCCACTGTGCATCATTCCAATACATTCCAGAGAAGTCGGCTGCGTTTCTGGATGTAGTTGATATATGGCTCCCTCTTTGTGTTGTACAGTCTTAACGTGCATTTGTAGATGCAGCGATGAACTGTGTTTTTTCTGACAACGGTTTTCCAAGTATTAGCCCATGTGGTGACATCCATCACAGAAGCATGCCGGTTTTTATTGCAGTGCTGTCTGAGGGCTCGAAGATCATGGGCATTCAGTAATGGTGTTCGGCCTTGACCTTTCTCAGAGATGTCTCCTGATTCTCTGAATCTTTTAATAATATTATGGGCTGTAGATAGTGAAATTCCTAATTTCCTTGCAATCATGTGTTCATAAATGTTTTTCATAAACTGTTGGCATATTTGCTCACACAGGTTCATGCAAATTGGTGAACCTCGAACCATCCTTGCTCATAAACGATCGAGCCTATCGTGGATGCTCATTTTATACGCAATCATGATTGCATCATCTGTTACCTATTTACCTGTGGAATGTTTTTTGAACATTCCTTAACATTCTCAGTCTGACATGGCCCTTGTCCCAACTTTTTTGTAACGTTTTGCAGGCATCAAATTCAGAATGAATTTATATTTACCAAAAAAAAGGTAAATTGATCAGTTAAAACATGAATTATCTTGTATTTGCACTTTTTTCAATTAAGTGTAGGTAAAAGAGAGTTTTCAAATCACTGCTTTCTGTTTTTTATCTACATTTTACACACTGTCTCAACTTTTTTGGAATTGGGGTATGTATAATGACCCATCAACAAAAAAATCAAAATTCTGTGATGCAAATATAGTACATGTGGTTGTCCATCTGACAGCAATGATAGATGGTTTTGGTAATGCTTTGGAGATTTCCCACACTTAGCTGCTGTTGCTGTTTCTTCTGTTTTGGTACTAAACAACAGGAATCTGACAACAGGAAATGACAAACTTTGCCTCCTTCGAGCCATACAGAGGTTTAAAAAGGGAAATTATACCAAACAATCACACATACGAGCATAAGAAGAGATGTTCTGAAATAAGTGTCCCCAGAGTGTGTGTCAAGAGAGGACATGTTTGGCACTCGAGTGTCTGACACATGTTGGTAAATTGCATCAGTAGGACTATAAGGAGGCCTACAATTTGTGGCATGTTGTCCTCCTTGAAGGTAACCCTCTTGTTTCCCAAACAGGATGGTTGCGAAACAGGCAAACATTTGCTTGACTTGTTTCAGTGTTTCATTTGACTTTTTAGGTTACTAGATCAAAAGTATGCAAAAATGAAAATTGAGAATAAAAGCATACAGATTTGAGCCATATTTCTACAAACCACTTTCTGTGTCAGAAAACACTTTGATATCCATTTTCTAATGATTAAAAAACAAGTTGTGAAATTGACTTTCCAATTTTTGTTTCTGAATTAGAAATCCAGTCAGTGGAAGGTACACAGACTCATGTTGGTTCCAATTTGCTTGGTTATATTTAATTTATCATTCAAACGCACAGCTTTTTTTCTTTCTTTTTTTTTTTACAGGTGATGTGCAAATAAGTAGTATTAACAGTAAACAAAGCTGTCAATGACATAAAATATTCAAGACACCTTGTAAACTCTTCATGATCAATTGATTATTGATAATTAAAGTGATCAATTAATGAAATTGCTTAGAAAAAATGTACCCCTTTTGCAGTGTGTGACATTTTGATTTCACACAAGTACTGCATACACCATGTCAGGAATAAAATTCAGGAAGAAACTGTAGCATAAAATGTAGGCATGTTAGCTATTACCAGAAAACAGAAGCCAATATCAGGCCCAAAAAGCCCATAATTGTTTTATTAATTTGTGTAATTCTAATTCTTTTTGGTACAGCTCTGGAAGGAAAGATACTGAGTTGGATTTGTGAGCAAGATGATGCAATGGCATTTTCCCCAAACTCCTTCCTGCCGACGCCTCTACCAACCACTGAAATCCACAGTGAGGCTCCAGATGAGGCAACATCACTAGAGATGCCAGAGGAGGAAAATATACATGTAATGTATATTCTTAAGAAAAGATTATAGATATGGACTTATTTCTTGAAAATACTGTTTATATCCCAGTCTATCCCAGATTTTTAAACACCAATTCAGCTCAGAATACACTTGGCATACTTCCCAAGCTATGATATCACTAACAGGAAACATGCATGCAATTTTGCATGGATGATGTTTATATATCATATGTCATGATTTACTATGATTAGTTATTATTTAAAATGAGCAGACCATTTTCAGTATATACTCTTGGGAAGCTCTAATATCTCAGATTTGCAAGTCAGATATCAAACAGCAAATAGCATGTTGCATTCACTTGATCCTTTTCATGTAATCTGTTTTTCCACACAGTTTGTTTTGAGAGCATTTGGTAAGAGCACCATGAAGAGGTGTTGCGCAGTAAACTGATTGAAAAGGGAATGCAGTCCTTCCAACAGAGACACATAATCATGTGTAGTGACAGAGCTTGTTGTCCATGTTGGGTTGTAGTTCAGATCTGGCCAGAGCTTTGGATTTGAATAACCAAATGAATGTGTTTGCATCAGAAACTGAACGGGATGTTTAAAAAAATGGTTTATTGTAAGACAATTTACTCTGTTAATGCTTCTACGCACTGTATGATTTTGGACTGTTGCAGAACAAAGATAACGTTTGTGAGAGAAATCCTTGGCCATCATCAAAAAAGGTGGTCCTAGATCGCAGTATGAGAAATGTCCGTGGACGGTGGATTTAAAGTGATAGTTCAAAATATTACACATACTGTATACTCATATTTGCTGCATCTCGAGTGTAATAGATCCTCTAATTCTGACCCATCAACTCCTTCCCTGTCGCAAGAAAGCACACTTCACCGGGAGCGTGCTGCTCCAAAATGAATGCAAGTGAATACATTCACCCAAACAGCACAATTTTGAGCGATGACTGAAAACAAGAAAAATTTTGAGGGATGCCCAACAAAACACAATGTCAGAGAATGTTTATCGGCCATCTTTACGTCACCCTGGCTCCCTAAATTGCAGAACTACTTTTTTTTTTTTTTTTGCCAGAAC
>OMOW01109209.1:8276-27702 GCA_900312555.1 Lamprogrammus exutus
CCCGAGATCTACACTCTTTCCCTACACGACGCTCTTCCGATCTCGTTGTTTCTGGAGGTGGGATGGATGATCTGTTTTGGGCAATTTGGCATTAGTGCTCTACCTGATGAAACAAAGATGAACCTTAAACTGATGATTCCCTGTCAATTGAGCTCTTGGATGTTGGAAATTGGATTTAAAATAAATAAAAAACAACTCTTTGTGCAATGTTCAAAGTGTTCCACAGTTAAAGAATATACATTAAAAGGACATGCAAACTCTCAGCTCCTGTTACAAGTGAAAAACCTAAACAAGGGTTCAGATTTTTGTAGCCTGTTGCATGTTGTTGAGAGGTCGACTGAAGTGAGATGCATCATCAGCATGACTCTGCATTTTGTGAGGGGAGCCCCAGCATTCATTAAGACTTTCAGCCTTTCTACTAACCACAAACATTATGGCTGTCATGTGTTTCCCGTTATGGCTCATATTTCATTCAGGGCCGGACTTGTAATTCCACATACACATCCATACATACACATTGCAGGCAGATGAAAACACTTTGCACCCCTCTCTCACCGCCCCCATTTGTCTCGTGTCCGTGGGGCGTTTCTGCCTAGAATATTCTTCATTGGCTTGTTGGAGGCTACTCCCCTTTCTCACCTTTCCTTTTGCTTTCCCTCCCCTACAAAATTGCTTTCTTGTGCTCTTTTGTTTCCTTCCTCCTGTCAGAGTTCAATAGGTCAGCCTATACTAAACCCACTGTACAGTATGTACTGTAGACTGACTCTCAGGTAATTCAATGGGCCCTCTAGTGGCAAAATTACAGGAAGAGGCAACTCCTGTTTTTACCCTTGCACTCCACTATTTTACAGTAGTAGTTATGATATGAAAACCACCCATTTTACAGAGGAAATGTTTACCCTTACTTTAGGGTGATAGAATGATTTGACCCAGAACATTATGTGATGTAGTGTTGATTTTCTTGGTCTCACAACTGTAAAATATGTTCTTTTAGCTAAACATAACTGAATCTAACGGTAGATGGTTTGGTTTGTGTTTCTCTCTAGGGCATGGCCTTCTCTCTGCAGGAGCGACAGATACTGGGGATACACGGTCTGCTGCCTCCCAAAGTGGAGACACAGGACATTCAGGCAATGCGCTTTCAGAATAATCTCAAGAAGATGTCAGACCCCTTAGAAAAGTAAGGGCATCATTGCACTGGACAATATAGCCTTAGTTTGATTTTCAATGTTAATTATTGTTGTTAAGAAGCTAGTAAACAAGCTTAGACCCTGTTTTCATTCTTCACCTTTCCATCCCTGTCTTAACGTTTTCCCCTCTCTTTCGTCCTATTCTCTGTAGGTATATCTACCTGATGGGCATCCAGGAAAGGAACGAGAGGCTGTTCTATAGAGTGTTGATGGAGGACATCGAGGAACTGATGCCGATCGTCTACACTCCCACTGTGGGCCTTGCCTGCACACAATATGGACATATCTTCAGGAGACCTAAGTAAGGATGATGTGGTGGTAACGGCAGGAATTCAGAAAAAGTGATACAAGTAGTAGAATCATTGATTAATCAATGAATCATTGACCAGTGATTTATGGTTACAGTCTTGACTTTGACTGGGAAGAAAACATATCTTCAGGACTCTAAGCCGTTATTATGTCAGGTGAAGAAGGGATATTACTAATGCTTAGAGTCTGCATTACCACTGTCTACTGATGTGCACAAAATCTTTTCTACTTTTGAAGAGTTAAATATGTCCTCTTGATAAGACATTACTGGAACTGCTAATGGTTTCTTGTGAATGGGGGTTAACTTCTACTGGACTTTGTTGAGTATTTTCAATCATGCTATTACAGCGGGGATATTTTTAGCAGTCAGAATCTTCAAATGACCTTTGAATTTGACAGTTGTCGCATTGTTTCTCTCACCAGAGGATTGTTCATCTCCATTCAGGACAAAGGACACGTCCGCTCCATCCTGGACAATTGGCCGGAGACTAATGTTGCAGTGAGTACCTAAACACTGCAAGATAGTAACATGGCGTCTGCAAAAATAGGCATTACACAATGTCAGAGTCATCTATCCTGTACTTGGAGATAGAGGCTCCTTGAAGTGAAACATTACTATGAAGATATTATGGATTTTGTGACAGTAGACATCAACGTTGTATTCATCACGTTTCATCTGGCGAAGATCCTGTTTAGTATTGATTCCACTCATTTGTTTAGGTTTTGTGCTCTTACGTGATAATCTAAAATGTCTTATCCACCTCTCTTTTCTCTCTGTAGGCCGTAGTAGTAACTGATGGAGAACGTATTCTAGGATTAGGGGACCTGGGAGTTTATGGCATGGGAATCTCTGTCGGAAAACTTTGCTTGTACACGGCATGTGCCGGCATCCGACCTGAGAAATGTCTGCCTGTGGTAATAGATGTTGGCACAAACAATGAGGTAGGAAGGTGTCCAAGTGCTTTTTCTTTTTTATGAGTAAATATGTAAAGTAAAGTAAGATACCCATTTATCTCCTTGTGTATATTTGTCCTCCAATCAGACCCTCCTTGAGGATCCTTTTTACATGGGCCTATACCAGAAGCGGGACCATTCTCAAGCATATGATGATCTGATTGATGAGTTCATGGAGGCTGTTGTGAGCAAATATGGCCAGGACACATTGATCCAGTTTGAGGACTTTGGAAACCACAATGCCTTCCGCTTCCTCAGGAAGTACAGAGAGAAGTACTGCACCTTCAACGATGACATCCAAGGTTCATATATTACACTCTTCACAGTGCTTGAGACCTTTGGAAAAATCCATGATTTGTAGCTGATGGCATTGTGCAAAACGGCCTTTATTTGATACATTATTTTCAGTTTTATCACCTTCCCTAAGACAAAAATGAAGTAAGTGTTAAGTTTTCTTGAAGGCATTTATTGCATAGTTTACTGTTAAATCCTGTGTTCATGTGTGTTTCCAGGCACAGCTGCTGTAGCTCTAGCTGGTCTGTTAGCCGCTCAGAGAGCCATTGGCAAACCCATCACTGAGCACAGGGTGCTTTTCCTGGGAGCTGGAGAGGTACGGTCCACTTTCTTTCTTTGATTTTCACTCAAAGAAACAAAAACAAACACAAACAAGTGAACGTCCACACCAAAGAATGATGTCATGAATAGTGAGAAAACCTATGTTGGTTTTTGCCCTTATTACACCGTTGGCAGTAGGCTGTAGTTGACAATAAACGAGAAGAGAGAGGGGAATGGCACATCCCCAGCTAACTAGGAATAGTTGATCTAAAAGCACATACCTGGTAAATATGATGTGCATACATGACAGGAGATGACGGGGTTTACACAAGTAGTTTCAGTTACTGTAACTTGTGCACAGTAGATTGTGGGGTAGTGAGTGCTGCAAAGGTTTGCTTGGTTGTGACTTCTAAATTCAGCCACAACAGGCTGCATTTAGGGGAGCCTTGAAAGTGAATTGTGCTGAGACACAACTTTTATGTCCGTATTTAGTCCTTAATTTTTGAATCTTGAACCTATTTAAGTATGACTGCAGTGATTAAAATGGCGTCAGTGTGTGGACTACTTCTCTTTTGCTGATTCCAGACATGTGGCACTCATAAAACATGGTCAACAACAAGACATCAGACAGACAAAGAATGACATGAACTTACAGTTAAAAGCTTTGAATTTGAGTTATTGTTATGTCATAATTGTGAGATTGGTTATTCTATCTACAGGCTGCTCTTGGTATAGCCAACCTGATTGTCATGGCCATGATGGAAACAGGGATGGCCCAGGCTGAGGCCAGAGAGAAGATATGGATGTACGACAAACATGGGTTACTAGTGAAGGTTAGTGTGTGTAAGTGAAAACAGACAAACACTGGATGAGGATCTGTTTCCGTGAGACCCTTTTTAAAAATGGTTCAAAGTGGCGACGGTATTTGGAAACCACAACACATTTGTCTGTCTGGTTTTATGCTGTGTATGTGTGAGCAGTGGTTTTGCTGGATTGTTTCCCCTGCTTCTGTTTTTCCAGGACAGACAGCAGGAAACAGACAATAACCAGGAGGCTTTCGTCCATGACAGTCCAGGGAATGTGCAGAGCTTCCTAGATGCTGTCAACACCATCAAACCCACTGCTATCATTGGTAAGGATCTAATTTTAATTATATGTGATGCCTAAGATTGTTATATTTTTCTTCAGAAGCTTTGTTCTGATGTTTTGGATGCGTTTGGATGTGTGCATAGCTGTCTAGAATAACAGCCATAAAAGTTCTAAATTAAAAAGTTACGGC
This sequence comes from Lamprogrammus exutus, assembly GCA_900312555.1. Classification (NCBI taxonomy): domain Eukaryota; kingdom Metazoa; phylum Chordata; class Actinopteri; order Ophidiiformes; family Ophidiidae; genus Lamprogrammus; species Lamprogrammus exutus. Next base: position 12,564 of record OMOW01109209.1, read on the forward strand.
CACGTCATAAAGCCCAAATACAATAGTGACGTTATGTTCTGTGATATTTTGTGATGTGGTTTGTGTTTTCCATAGTTGAATTGAATATTCTGATTTGGATTGTTATTCTTCAATAACAGACTCTAGCCTCACATCTAATCGTATCATTCCAGAGTCAATAAGTCTGGCTGGATTTGTTTATTGGTAATCAAATTATTTTAGAAAGTCTTCCGCAGCAGACTCAGGCGGCCACATTGATGTAATAACTCGTGTCACGTACAGCACGCCAATCTGTATTGGAAACAAGGTTCGTAAATTATCCTGTCAAGCCTCACTGTGCCACACTGTCAGGCTTATTGTCCCTCGCTTGTAATGAGCCTGTCCAACTTGGGCGCTTTAACACAAATTGGAACGTTGCGGCCTTTTCCTAGCCTGCTTCAGTCGAGCGGTAATGATGGATTGCAAGCACAAGGAGACCAGCGTGTCTCTGTTCATCTTTCAGGCGTGGCAGGAGCTGGACGACTGTTCAGCCATGATGTCATCAAGGCCATGGGAGCCCTGAACGAACGACCAATCATCTTCGCCCTGAGTAACCCGACCACCAGAGCGGAGTGCACAGCGGAGGATGCCTACACACTCACTGATGTACTAACAGTTTGATTACATTCACTCTGTTTCCCAATGCTAACAGAAATCAGTGCTCTCTTCATTTTCTATTACTTCAAACTGAGATTAAGCATTCTAAAATTGTGCCATTCCTCTTTTTGTGCTTTTCCTTTTCCTCATATGATGCCCTTTGTTGATGTGTCCTGACAGGGAAGATGTCTTTTTGCCAGTGGCAGTCCCTTTGGTCCAGTGACTCTGAGTGACGGCCGTGTCATCACTCCTGGACAAGGGAACAACGCTTACATCTTCCCAGGTGAGAGGGAAAGCAACATGACAAATGCCTAATTTACATTAAGAACGTATGGATGTTTATGGATTTTCCTGGACATCATGGTTCAATAGTCCATATTGAAGAACTGATGAAACTCATGTCAGTGTAGTATAAATGACAGTCCTCCATGCGGTGTGTGTTGCAGGCGTGGCCCTGGCTGTGATCCTGAGTGGAGTGAGACACATCAGTGACACGGTGTTCTTAGAAGCCGCCAAGGTCCGAACAGAGCACTTTCTCCCCTTTTAAAGAGGCTGGAGGGCGTCTTTTCCTTGCTTCACCCCATCCTGTGTCTCTGCTTTTGCTTATTCATCGTGTACGCATCTGTAGTATTTGCTCATCTGACCCTTCTTTAACCCTTTGGTGTCTCCTGTTCCCTCTTTCTAGACTCTGCCGTAACAACTAACGGATGTGGAGCTTGTAAAAAGGCTGATCCTGCTTTGCATTTTCTATTCGTGTTCTTCCCTCTTTTGCCCTGGACTGCATGTGACCTGATAACACTTTAGCTTGGACATATTTTCATGCTGAACATAATTTTTTAAAACTCCAATGCAGTTAACCTCGCACATTAAGATCACAGAAAGTTTTTTGCTATTTCTCTCTCTGCATAACTCGAAATATTTTGGATGGAGAAAAACTGTAAAGTTGTATTTGCGTTTTGATAGTAGTTGTATTTGCATGTCTCTCTCAGTTGCACAAATGATTCATACTTTTACTTCATCCAAAGCACAAATTCCATCCAAAGCATTTGATTTTGAGCTAACAGAGCACTGTGTAGTTTTCATGTCTGTATGTGTTGGAGTTGATGACAAAGAAACCTAACAGTTTTTGTCTCCTGCCAGACTCTTGCAGAGCAGCTGACAGACAAAGAACTTGAAGAAGGCAGACTCTACCCTCCACTCTCCCACATCAGAGAGGTTTCAGTCCAGATGGCTGTCAAGGCAAGTCACCTAAAAAAACATTTTAGTTTAGTTTTCTCTCAAAAACGAAGCCTCCTATCTTTGTTAAATGTGTACTGATTATTGAACCCTGTTAGCCCTAACCTTACCTTTCCCTGCTTACATTTGACCAACGGCTTGTTTTCCACATTACAACCACAGCCTGACCCCAGCAAACTCAGTTAGTCTTAATATTAATCCAGTTAGCTTTGAACATGTCTGCTCACAAACTGACATTTTGATCACAGGTCACCACTGCCCAATTTGATTTGCTCATGTCTGTCTCCTCTTAACTCCTGATGTGATTGCTTGCTTTCTGTCTGTAGTATTTCTGTTTGTGTCTGCATCACGGTACAAGTCCTCGCTGAACTCTCTTTCTCTCTCTAGGTGATGGAGTATGTCTATGCTAAAGGAATGGCATTCCGCTACCCTGAGCCTTTGGACAAGAACGGTTTTATTCGCGCTACTGTATGGAACACCAACTATGACTCCTTCCTGCCAGACACCTACGACTGGCCTGGTGTCACCTTCAGCCCCAAGACCAAGTAGAAAAAGACAGAGTAGGTCCTCACTGTGTCCACCATGCCATGTCACACCCTTCCTTTGCTTTCCACTTCACTCTCAATTGGGGGTCTTTCAGAATATCTTAATCTTTGTCCAAAGCTCAGCTCATGAAAAAAGCACCAGCTCCTTACCGTTTCCTCCTCACTGCATTTGCACTAATCCAGTCATATTCGATCTGTGAAATGTTGGAGCAGAAAGTGACACTTTAAAGGGAAAGAGGGAACTTGTAAGTCTTCATCGCCATGTTCCTTACCACATTTCCTTCCTGTGAAGGCCACCTGGTGGTGAAAATGTGTCATTGTGGAATTTTCATTATTCATACAGTCACACAGTGGCCACTTTATTAGATACACCTGTCCAATATAACACCTTTGTTATAAATCCCACTACTATGACCAAAACAATTAGCATTGAGTTGAATCAACGCCTCTCTGACACAGCGTCAGCAAAAATTGTCAGCTTCACAAAAGTAGGATTTATAGCAACAGTGTTGGATTGGATTATAGAAGTGTCTGTTTAAAGTGGACACTGATGTCACAATTGCGCCTGGTTTTCTGAGAAGGCTGCCAGGGTTCAGTAGGTATATGTGCTAAGAAGAGGGAACAATAATTAAGGAGAGGATCAGTTAAAAGATAAGATTATAAAGGAAATTGAAATGTACTATATACTTGGTGATTTACATGTAACGTTGCAGTTAGATGCAACATGAGAAAGCAGCACCCACTCCAGCATCGTATTTGTTCGGGGATTTATCTCATTTTATTTATTTATTTTGAAGGATTTGTTGGGGAGGAACGTTTTACTTTTGTGCTGGGTTCTTATGAGATGGCCTTTTTATAAAGTGTCCTCAGCACTCCTTGTGTAAACTGCATTTAAAGATCAAATATACACTTAAGGGCTCAACACAATTACAGTGGCACGTTGTTGACCCTTCGGCTCAGATGTGTCACTTGGGTTAGCCTGGTAAACAGCGTTTGTTATGCGCACAACAAGACTAGGTCACTTTCCTTTATGTTATTTAATTTGAAAAACACAAAATTACAAAGTCAAGTATACATTCACCAGCACTTTGTAATGTGCGGTCAAAAAATTATTGCTTCCAATTTTTCCAAAATCACTAACAAAGAATCAGACTCTAAAACTTACTTATATAGATGATAGTAACAAAATGGTGTCAAGTTACACCAGTTATGTCATCCAAACTAGTTACTACAATAATGTCATTAAAAGTAGCAAAGTTACAACAATGGTGTCACACTTATGTATTACTAAATTATACATTTCAGAACAATATGGAACTTATGAAATACTAATCAAACTCATCTTTGGCTCTTACATCAATCACTCCTAATTTCATAAGCACTCCTAATTTGATAAAATCCTATTTAAAGGGACTGTGTTGCTTAAGTGTGAGACAAAATGAATATATTACCCTAAATGAGGAAATCATTTGCAGCATCGAGTTATTGAGTGGACAGAGATGCTGTCCACTGAAAGATTATTTATAAATTGGTGCTGTGTACGCCCATGAGTGTGTTGGTAAATATACAGGTGAGGTGAGGATTTCAGTCACTTAAAATATGGAAAGCAGACCAGTTGCTTTCATCGTAAAGCGGCATTCAAGCACCTATACAGTCTCTTAGTCAGAGGAGTACCAGTTATGACCATTCCTTTTTGATACAACAGGTCTTCTTAAATTATTGTAAACAAATACTGGAATTAAAGAATGTTAAACGGTTACAGTTGAATCACGATCAGAACACATTTATCAGAACATTAAACATCCTATTAAAAATTTCCAATGAAGTCATTTTTCTAATATTTGTTTTGAAGAGCATTTTATATCCATATGTTATCCTTGTGTTTTACTCACAACACACAGCCTGCTAACTTTGGCTATGAACTCCTTATTTATTGATTTTATTTCCTCACAGTTTTTTTTTGGTGAGCAATCGAAATGCCTGAAATTGTAACTGATAAATGTGTGAACGCACAGCTGAGACGTGCAACTTTATCAATACAAAAGGATCCCTAACACCCATCCTCACAAACCTTTAAACTAATCTTAATCTCTGCTCTCATAGGTACTGGTTGTGTCAGGATGTCCAGGATTTCTTTCAGATCACATGTCAGTGTTGAAATACTTAATTTATATACAAGGACACTGTAACACTGTAACTGTTTACATGAGGATGTTTTTCTCTGAGCTCCTTCACCTGTGCTGAAGTGCCTGTATGATGTTCAGTCTATATTCATCATCACTCCATATTTCATGATTTACGCCTCAGAACATGCAGCAGGCAGAGGAACAATAATGAATCATAAAACAACAGTCAGTTTGTTGTTGCACAAAATGAACTGACTCGTATGAACGCACAGCTTTGCCCTGTGCACTTCCACAGCCTTTGAACAACCTCAAATCTATAAATTATTTAAATTTAAAACAAATATTCATCCCTTTTTTTTGAAGTCTTGGCTAATGTGTCTGTCTGTAGTTGTTGTTATTTCACTGTAATTGTCCAGAAAGAAGTTTTACTGTGTTCAGTGAGGGCTTTGCTCATGTGAATCTTTGTGCTAAGTCACCAGAAGGAGTGTAAGTGTTTATTCATATGGTGCTTGATCAGTGCTTGTCTGTTATTACTGAAGTATATTTTTGTTATGTAGTGATATTGCCTTGGCATATGGCTGCACAGAGCAGTATGTTTGTACTGATTCATCATATTTTTGTGCTGTTAACTGTACAGAAATAAAAAAATAAGTTACATCGGATCCTTGTTATTGTTGTTTAATGTTTTTTTATATTTGTGATCTGGGACTGAGCAACATTAGTCAGCCAAATATGTTTACATACTACATAATGTTTCAAGAGCTTATTCAAGCTTTATCCCTACACAGAGTACGGTTCTTGTTCAAATATGTTTAAGATACTGTTTGGAGGGATAACATCTGAATGATTTTGTATGACACTCCCTTAATTTTGTTGCTGACAAAATAATTTCAGAGATAAAGACCAGATTTTCCCAACAAATATCACAAAAGGATCCATCAAAAACAAAAAGTTCGAATTTAATTTTCATATGACTATGAGAGGAAGATAACCGAATACTGCATAAAGGTGGGTCAACTGGATGAAGAGAATGTAAAGTTCTCCTGGTTCTGCCTCTTCCTCATGAGCGTTAACATTCCAAGATGAACGTGGACGTCGCCGGTTTGACGTCATCTCCCCGCGTCAATGTTTACAGAGGACATGCCGCAGCACGGAAGCTAGTGTGCGGGTTTCACGATGAGTATGGACGTGACTTTCCTGGGGACCGGCTCGGCCTATCCGTCGCCTCACCGCGGGGCTTCGGCGCTGGTGCTGCGGGCGGAGGGGGAGTGCTGGCTGTTTGACTGCGGGGAGGGAACGCAGACCCAGCTGATGAAGAGCCAGATCAGAGCCGGTGAGTGACCGGAGCTCAACACACGATCCCTTAATGTCAACAACACCATCGTAAAGCGCCGAAGAGACTTATTTTTCATTCCTCGCTCTATTAAAACGATTTCCTTTGTTTTTGTTTCTTGACGGAATCATGTGATTAAAGCCTGTGATGTTTAGTTCAGACTTCGACTGGGTTCACCACGAAGGACATTTCCGACCTGCATTGGACACCGAAATGTCGTACTTCTTTCTCGGTTTTGTTTTAAAACAGCCATATAATTGTAAGTTCAGCCTACTTATCAATAACCATAACCAAAACCATAACCATAACCCTAAAATGCATTAACTTTTGGAAACGCAGGCCGGAAATGTCCCTTGATTCTCCTTAGGACTGAAACTATTAATCGATAAGTCAACATATCCACACTTTTAATAATTGAAATATACATTTCATACATAATTGGGAAAAATAAACAATTAGATTGGATCTAATCGGAAAAATATACGTATATCATATATTTGTTATCCGTCCTACTACTATAATTGGAGAGCATATGTGTGTTTGTCTGTCTGTTCGTCAATACGAGCACCATTCCTCCAATCGCTTTCAAACTTAGCAGAAACATTGTTCAGGGGTCCAGCATGTGCATAGGGTGCTTATTTCATTTACATTTTTATTTTATGTTTTAGTTGCATTAAAACACAATCAGGATGGTGGTAGCGCAGATGATGGACAGGGTGTGCTTTGCTCAAGTAATAATAACCAATTGATTCAAGTGGTTCTCAATCTGTGGTATACCTGTTCATAAGTTGTACCAGGATGCCAAATATTTAAAACAGTACTGTACCATAATTTAACAACTTTTGGGATTTGATGAAAATCTGTTGCACATCTCTGCCACACTCTTAGACAAACTCTGCTTCTTAAATTAGTCATGGAGGCAGGACAAATCTCTGTCTGTCTGTTTGTCTGTGTGTGTGTGTGTGTGTGTCATCATAATATCTGTGGTGTGTATCAGCACCTCTAATATTCCATCATATGTTCCGTCCAGGTCGAATCACCAAGGTTTTCATCTCCCACTTACATGGGGATCACCTGTTTGGTCTGCCAGGCCTCCTGTGCACTGTGAGTCTTAACACCAACCGACCAGACCCGACCCAACCCGAACCCCAGCAGAACCAGCCCTGTGTGGATATCTACGGGCCCCGGGGCCTACGGCACTTCCTCAGGGTGACTCTTGGTCTCACGGGGTCACAGCTGCTCTTCCCTTATGCTGGTAAAGTCATAAAATACAGCACACAAACCAACAGGAGACATACAACCTTCTTCTCCTTCACATTGTGAGCATTACTGCCCCCCTCAGGTTCACTTGCAAAGTAGAACCCTGAATGGGTATTATTGTGGCATTGTAAACGCTTTACAGATTCACTGATTGTGCACATCAAGCTGCCAGACAGTTTCAAATTCCATAAAATTCTCATGACGACAGAATTACACACAATAACTACAAAAATATTTGTACTTTATTGGCTGTGACTTTCACTCTTTATTTGATCTATTTTACTCCTGTATTACCTGTTGTGGTGTACTTAACCTCATTCATTTTTCTCCTGATTGATTATTCATAGGCACTGTGCTCTGATGTGCTTTGAACTAATCTATACTTTTGTATATTACTCCAGTACATGAGCTGGAACCCACGCCTGACCAGAGTCCACCAGAGGGGCAGCTCAGTCTGGAAGTATGTGGTTGATTTTGGTAGTTTTGCTTTGTAGTAGTCATTCACCAATTGGACCTAGATTCATTCACAGCGCGTGGATGACATTCATCTGGTAAAAATAATGAATAAAGATGTGAAATGCTGAGTTTTACATATTTGTATTTGCTACAGTATGTTACTTTTTACAATTTTGTGGAATTAGCAGAAATCCTCATTGAATTCTGATGTGAACTCATAAATCGAGTGCTCTATGAAAAATATGTCTCTTTAGCCCCACCTACTGATGGAATTTGATATGGGGTAAAAACTAAAATGAGCCTAATTAATACCACCATTTTCCACAAGGGGAATCACTACCTCAATTGGCAATCATGTCCCATGTTCTTGAGTGGGAGGAGTTGTGGAGGCAGGAGTGGGGTCCAGCAGGTAGGAAGGGGGAGGAGGGAGTCATTGAAAAAGCATTTTTTCTCATCCTCTCTTAAGGTGACGACAGAGCACGGCCCTCTTCATCCTCAGGAGCGACCTGGCAGGACCATTTCACTGGATGTCTCCAGCGACTGTTACCTCCTCTTTGAAGAAAAGAAGTTTGTGGTCAAGGCCTTCAGGTTGTTCCACCGTGTCCCTTCTTTTGGCTTCTGTGTTCTGGAGCATGACCGACCAGGAAAATTGAAGACTGAGCTTCTGAAAGAACTCGGTAAATCCAAATGTCTTTCTTGTTTCGTGACCAAAGGCCTCAGTTTGCTTCATCCAACCCAGCCCGCAACCTTGCCTGTCCGACTTGATTAGAGACGTCAGAAAGTGTTTGTGCATTTGTGTTACTTTTTCAGGAATGCTCACACTGTATATATATATATGTTATTATAGAGAGGGAAGTATGTGTGTACGTGCATGTTCTTGTAATTTCAGTGTGATTAATTGCATAATTCTGTGTGAAAAGCTGAAAGTTGCACCGCTCTCCCAGTTTGACTAATGTCTGACTACACCACTATCTGACTATTCACAATGCACTAAGGATGAAGCATACTTTTTGTTTGTTGCTCACATGTCAGGTTCGAGATTTAACAATATTATTTTAGCATCTACTTTTATGTTTTTACCCATCATCTTCAAATGAACCTTTTTGGTATTTTTTCCCATTTGGAATGCCTGGTTCCCTATGTTCTTGCAGTATTTGTCACCGCTAACTCCACTTCTAAGCAGTCACTGTATTTGTTGGCCAGAATATGGCACTTGCATGCTCAGGGATAGGAGATTGATTCACCTACTACTAAAGATCTGTGCACTTATGGTACAGTAATCCACTTCAGATCAAAGGTATCCACCTGGACTGCTTTGAATGGTCTCACTTTGTGTCCCTCAGGCCTGAAACCAGGGCCTCTTTATGGCCGCCTGAAATCAGGGGCGCCGGTGACGCTGGAGAACGGGCGTGTGGTTTCACCTTGTGAGGTGCTGGAGGAAGCCATTCCAGGGAGGAAAATCTGCATTTTAGGGGACTGCAGCTCTGTCCTTGGGGACGGTCCACTGAGCGTGTGTAGTGGAGCAGACATTCTGATTCATGAGGCCACTCTGGCAGATGAGCACCGTGAGAAAGCAGTGGAACACGGGCACAGTACACCTGAAATGGCAGCAGCAGTGGCAAAAGCTTGCTGTGCTCGCACGCTGGTGCTGTACCACTTCAGTCAGAGGTACAAGCCCTGTGCCCTGCAGAAGGAAGGCGATGGTGATGATCTTTCAGAGCTCAAGAGACAAGCTGAGGATGCTCTGAGGGGCAGTGGGACAGATGTTATTCTGGCGGAGGACTTTCTGACTCTGGTCATACCTCTCAGGAGGCCATAGTAATGAGCCCTTACCTTGTTTTATATGGCTAACAGTGGATCTGATTGAAATCAAGAGTAGGAGAACTGTGCAGTGAATGCCTGACAACAAAAAGTAGTAAAACAAGCTCAACTTGAACAACAAAATTATCCTTATCAGTAAGTTTTTACTGTTTCTTGTATTATCATATTTTGATTTGGAGACTTTCTAATGCTATGATGTTTTGGATCAAATCAGTCAGAAATTAACCATCTCGTCTGTTGATTTTTGCTTCTCTCCCCAAATAGGCCAGAATTGCCACTGGTATACTTGTAAAAAAAAAACATAAAAAAAATAGTATAGTGTTTCATCTAGTTTGTGAGCCTACCTTGCTTACTGATGATTATGGCTTTGAAGTAGTTCAGCATCCAAGGAACAAAGAGGCTACAATTGCAAGGTATGTAAAATGTAAAACTTAAATCTTATTTGAATGTTTGACATCATGAAATATAGGAAATAGAACTAGAGATTTGCAGATCAAATATCACGGTCTACGATTACTGACAAATTAAATATCCAATAATCTTTCACAATCATATTTATTGACTTACACTGTAGCAAAAAGTTTTAATTTAAAAAGTAAGACATTTTCCTTAAAATGTATAATTAAATGTAGTTGATTATTTCACATTTTTAATTTAATTTTGTCTTTTCATTACATTAAATAGACATTATCCCCACATTGCTAGAAAAAAGGTTAATTATCTCTGGTTCGGTACACAAGGTATTAAATTACAACAGACACAATAAAAGTTTATTTGTTAAAGATTAAATAATATTTAATCATTCTTAGATTAAAATTTGTAAATTTATTTTATTACACTTTCTTGAATGATGAACAGCAATTCCAGCTATTATTACTACGATGCTCAAAATGCAACACAGTCTCTAATGCATTTAATTTCGTTTGAATTTTGTTAAATTTAAGTTTTCGTATTGACATTTCTTTAGTTATCTTACTTTATATTTATGTTAGTAGTTTTTAAATTACATTTATGAAATTAAAATCAACAGTTCCATCATATTTAATATTAATTTAATTAAACACTGATGATGAAAAACATGGGATGGTCCCTTAACCTTTTCCAGAGCTTTATTTCTGGATCTGTACACAAGGTATTAAAGTACAACAGAAAATACAAAATAATGTTTAACAAAGAAAAAAAAAAAACTCAATGTTTATGTACAATTTTTATAAACAATAAAGATAGCTTCTTGAACATTTCTCATAGTGAAGGTTTTGATTGTCTATAATTATGGATATACATTTTTACGTTTTGTAGGTTTTTATTCAAAGATGTTTGTTTTCATCAAAGGACTTGAGTTTTCTTTGTCAAAACCATAGCTGCTATTTTTTCCTTTTTAAACTTCAAAACACAATACAAAATATAAAATAAATTTGTTTAGTGCTTGCTTGCACACACAAGTCTCATACCAGAGATATCAATAAAATATCACATTTTCGAGAGTTCACAGGGTGGTGAAAAACCTACTTCTACTACTTAGATAATGGCCTTTACATTCTGACAGTTTTTCTGAGTCTTTGTACAAACCACAGGTGAAATAAATATCACTGCACTGCTAAAGCTAGAAGAGCTTGGAGGACCTACTGCATTACGCACATTGCATTAAAAGAGAAACTAGCTCTCCACATACTTAGAGCAGCAGCCATCCCTTTACCATCAAGACAAAGATAGACAACGACATGTAAAAAGGTTTTTCTCAAGGAAAAGAAGATGAATGTCTTTTACACATGGCCGCGATTTTCGAATGCAAAATGCCACATTAACATCAATACGTCTTCAGGTAAAGCCGTTTTCAGTGGTACACTTGAGAAACAGGAGCAGCTGGCATGCGTGATTCAGCTGGGTCCTGGTATCTGGGTATCATGTCTTGGAAAAGAACAAAACAAAACAAAAAAACACCAAGAAAATCTGTAAAATGCAAAACTGAAAACATCTGTACATATCTACAAATTATTGCCTTTTGACAAGGAATAAAATTAAAACGTTTGTATCAACACAGATTCACAAGTGTAAGAGGTCAGTTAATAGACTTTAAAGGCTATTTGCTAATTATTTACATGAAATGCAGAAGTGAATATCTCCTCTGATGTTAGGCTTGGAAAATGAATTACTCAATAATGAAACCGTTTAAACTAATGATGGTTTACAGGCAAGATTCTTGTCAGGACACAAAATGGGGAATTACTGAATGTATGGGTGTGACAAACAATGATCTACCCCTGAAACAAACTAATTATTCATCATCACAATGCATAGATAAATTAAGTAAACACTACTACTGCATCCAATCGACTGACAAAATGACCAGCTAAACATTATACAACAAAAAAAGAAAATTGCTACAAGACCCCAACTGAACAAGAGACTGGCGACCAGATTATACAAAGCATTCTCTAGTCGGCACAGATTTAGCTGAGGTTGGCTTTTAAGAAACACATAATACTGCTATCAGCTTCACTAACACTCCCTACATGCTCGGAAAATGGAGCGACTCGATTTAGACACTTTTCAGCTCTCTTTACTACAACAAACAGCTAAACTTGCAGAATACAGTGGAGGAAACCATTGATTTAAAGGATAACTAATCTCAAGGGTAAGACCATATAGAACCACTACAAATTCTGTGCCTGATGATGTCTATGCTTCAATGGTCAACCAAAATATTTAGCACCACAACACTGCACTGATTGGGGTCAGCTAGTTTGACCGAGATCCTACTGTAAAACTCCGATGGCTCAACATGGTTAGTGAGAAAGACAGTGAATGAGGGATTATGATTGCTTGCAAACACAAGTACTATGCAGGATGAAGACTGAACATTCACGTTCCTGTTTGGCCACTTTGAACTGTTGAAAAGTAAACAAGCAGACTATTAAACAAGTGTCCACAAGAAATAATTAAAAGAAAACCCAAATTGGAAGGCCACAGTAGCTGAACTGCTCCTCACCATGACGCTTCCTGGTCTCCATGCTTATCTCCATGCTAGTGTTGTTCTTCATACAATATCTAGCCAGGTTTACTTTGGGACAAATTTAAACCACTTGCCCCAGCCTGGTTAATGAGGAAGTACCTGTAAACCAAACACTAATTTGCAAAAAATAAAAAGTACCACTTCAAACAAAGACGAGAAACTAAATACTAAAGGGCAGAAAACTATGCTGATTTTGGCAGATGAAAAGAGTGGCAGGATAACATAGCTTTAAAGATGTGTTGATGTGCGAAGAAGGGAGGAAGATACGCAACTCTCCTACTGCAGCCTCTGGGCCCCACTGTACATGGACGTTACACATCTCAAGACCGTAAAACACAAATAAAATAAATGGCTATATAAACTCTTGAGAGAAATCAAGATTTTAGTTCTATATGATAGACATCACTGATGTCATATTACACAAAAAATGAAAACAAAGTATATTCATATACATATATATAGATATATATATATAATAGAATTTAAACAAATCAGATTCTCCAGTGAGGTCAGTCTTATGTACAAGCAGATTAGAGGGTTTTTCAAAAGGGAAGAACAGGGAGCGGTGATGAGGAAGATCACTCTGACTGAAGTGCTGCAGTGTGCTGTGTGTGGTGCCGTGCATGTGCCCCCAAAAAGCCATTGGGCTCACCACTGCCGGTCAGGCTGCCAAAGTCTGTGACAGATACTGCCATTTTGGCACCGGTAATCCGGTGGTGGTGCGATGTTGTCCGACGTGCTTCGAAGTCCACTCCAAGGTTACCAACAGAGACATCATTGATAAAGGAGTCAGGCAGTGCCATCTTGAGTCTCTTTGACGGCCGCTCGCAGTCTTTATTGACACATACTCCTCCTAGTTGGCCTAGGTCCGAGTGGTAGAACCCAGCATCAAGCATGTTGAGGCAGTCGGGGTCTGCACCGTTGGAAGGGAACCCAAGGGATTCTTCATGATTCAGCGCCCCGCGATGGAGACTCTCTAGCGGAGGAAAGCTGTAGGAGTCCAGACAACTCACCTCTGCAGGGCTGCACACTGTGGCCACAGTGTTACTCAAAGCTGCAGGGAAACGGGAGACTGAATGAACATTTGATAACTGGAGCAGTTTTAGACACAAATTGCTTGATGGAACATAGATAACATGAATAAACTAATAAATGCGTGCGTCTCCATAGATGCAAAACAAGTCCCATTACTGACCTGTGAGGTCACTGGCAGTGATGGAGTTGAGCAGACTGAGCTGCTGGTCTGTGGCAGACTCTATCCTCCCCCCGCCCCCTGCTCCTGAGCACACAGAGGACGAACTGTCCATTGCAAGTCCCTCTGCTTCATCCACGAGCCTGTCCATCAGGTCACTGGATCCAAAGAAACAAGCTTCATGTTAACCAAATTACTACAAGTTTATCTCCAAATATGCTTTTTCTCATGAATATCTGGTATCGCTCCTTAAAAAGATTAGCACAAAACGCAGTTAGGATTACAAATAACAGTGTCTCCTTCAGTCACTTACGTTACACCAGGATAGCTGCTGTACTTCTTCTTCCCAAACCGATTCTGTTGGACGAAGAAGTCAAAGCGCTCCGACTTTTTCCACATGTAGTAAAACGCCACACATTCTGCTACTGTTCGTGTTGTGACCTGAGGAAAATTGTCATCGGGGGGATGAGAAACCATTGCTTGTGAGAAGCTGTTTTTTATGTGTAACTTTTAATGTTTAGGTAAGCCAGGATATCGTCAAAACAAGACTCACTTTGTGTTTCTGTATGAGGTGAAAATTCTTGTCGTACATCTGTAGTGCATGTTCAAAGTTCTTGCATTCTTCTTCTGACCAAGGAGGTGACTTTTCTGGAAGGGAAAGTCAGAAATGCATTATTGGGAGATTATCAAATTTAAGAATATAAAGATGTAAACAAGAGGACATACACCAACACAAAAGAAATAAAAATACAAAGTGGAACCTGCCATCTTTTCATTTAAAGAGTAACATTGGACAAAATATATGTTGATGACTAACAGATCACTGCAACAGCATTTTAACTTCAGATATCAGACACATGTATTCTATGAGGTCGCTGTGATAAATTAAAACACAAGTCTAGGAAAAGATGCCAAATATTGTTGATAAATCAGCCAGAGAGCAATGTGATCAGTGATCACTTTCTCAGCACTCCTCGTCATGCTGCAGGGTGTATTTTAACTCTTCAAATCTTTGCCACTGGCACCCATTTGTGTTGTTATTTCTGGCTCAAAGTAACTGGTGTGCTACATTTTCACTGATAGTTACAATCGGCATGATGTCTTTTGAAATTATTTGTGTGGTTTAAGTGTTCGCATTATTATTTTCATAGAGTAACTAGAGCATCAACATTCTTTAGAGTTTTATAGAACTTCACCACTGGAGGACAACATATACAAAAAAAAAAAAAAAAAATCAACTGGTCAGTTACTCTTTATTTGACTAAACGATTAAACGTGTAATTAACAAAATTGAAAATTGGTCCGGCATGTGCATTGGGGGCTTTTCATTTGATTTACATTTTTATTTTATGTTTTATTTGCATTAACACATTATAGTAGTGGGAGATGGGAGACATGAATGGAACCATGAATGATGCCACAGTTGTTACTGGCATCATTGACACACACTACTTTGAGAATCATGAATGATGTCACAGTTTTTAATGATATCATTGACACAAAACAGTTGGGGAAAGGGCCTGAAGTTTAATTTATTTATTT
>OMOW01109211.1:0-10816 GCA_900312555.1 Lamprogrammus exutus
TAAGTCTTCACACAGTAACAAGACAGGCTGTGTCATTCGATTGAAACTTTTTTCCTCAAAAAGCTGACTAAAGCTTTTTTGCCAAAAACATGAATACATGTGGGATAGTGTATTGTTAGCAGGTGGCAATATCGGCCTTCAGCCAGATACGAAATTGCACTGACAATACATTATTATGCTTATTATACGGCTATTTACCAAAGAAATCAATTATGTCACACAGTACATTAATTTTAAATTAATTTATTAATAACTACAAGCTTCCACTGACAAAAATAGTCCCATTGTTGTTAACCTGTTCTCGCCTTACAACTACATTGCTACATAATCAATGGCAGAAGAGTCGAACCTATGAGCAAGCTACATAGTAGCAGTCTGTTTAGAGTTAAATTGCACATTTCCATTAATTGTGAAATGTGACATGGTGAATGGTACGTTTTTCGGGATGTTGATGTTGGTAACAACAATGAGGCAATGCTAGTTTCTAGCTACTGTAGCTAGGAGTACTGACAGATCTTGGAATAGGGATACAAAGTAGCTTGGCTATGTGAAACAGCGGCAAACATTCTAGTGAACATTCTATCAAGTTCAGCAGTCATTATTAAGAACATTATTGACCATAGAATGTTGTGATTGACCAATCACAAACACGTATTACAGAGAGCCTTATAATAATGTTGCATATAACATCCGAATATCTAATACTTAAGTATCTGTTACTAACAAAAAGTATTATGTTCTCCTCCGAAAATGTATTGGAGTAAAAGTACACACTCCCAAAGTAGAAATGTGCATGTACCAGTGCATTAAAACTGTACTTAATTACCTCAGTACATTTATTCAGTGACTTTGTGCCCCTGCTGTTATAAAGAATAGGCCTCAATCTACACAATGAGAAGCTCAGACTGTTGTGTTCAGTGAGTGTGTGTAGAATTGCTTCGAAGCCATTCTTGGTCCTCATCAAGCGATGTGAACTGACCCATGATAAAGAAATAATCCACTTGTGTTTGCCAGGACACAGGACAGCCATTGTTGACCGTACACATGGCTGCTCTCCAACATACTGGAGGAAAAGCATGTGACACATCAGGCTGCTCTGTGCATATTTACTTAGGAGGTGTCCTTGAATATGAGAATGTGATGATTCAGTTAACACACACACACACACACACATACAAACTGTGTTCATGACTGTGAGCACGTATTCACACGTATTCGCACGTATTCCTTTTCTTTTTTTTTAAAACATGGAAACAATAGGTTGCCTTGGATATAACAATATGGCAAATAAAATGGAACAACCCTAGAAAGCCATACGGTAAACTAAAACCCTCTAACAAGAAATGCAGTGACACAAAGGGCAACAAAAACAAGTACTGCCTCTGCACAACAGTGTTTGGCCTGAGTTCCACATTTCAGGTTGCATCTTAAATCTGCCTCCTTTGCTTGGATTGACACTGTGCTACTTGCAATAATTACGCAAAGTTTGACCATTTATATTATATACAGTTAAGTGAGTGATATTTAATTTAGAAAAACTGCAGAACTGGGCACATACAAAGCATTTCTGTATTAATGAGAGAAATAACACCCTCATTATTCACAGTTATTCTGCTGGTAGCTTGTATAGATGGGTAAAACATTTTTTCATGATAAATCCAATCAGAAAATTCGATGTTGATTCATAGAATAAAAGAACCAAGCTTTAAATTTGTTTTTTACAAAAGCATAGATAGCGGGTGAAATATCTTATTTTTTAATATAAAAAACAAGATATTTTTCTCGAGATCTTGAGAAAACAAAACGCTTCCCAATCATAAGCAGTTATTGCAACCACAGCCTAATCATTGCTGGAATTACCATCCTTCAGCAATAGCACAAGAGCAGGAATATATTGATCATTGCGTCACATTTCTGTTCAATCAAGGCCTGATGCAGGCTAGATGGCTTTATGCCTCATTACAGAAAATACAGTGGGTTCAGAAAGTATTCAGACCCCTTCCATTTTTTCACATGTTGTTATTTTATAGTCTTATGCTGAAATATTTTAAACTAATGTTTTCACATATCAATCTACATTCAATATCCTATAATGACGAAGCGAAAACAGAATTTTAGAAAAATTTGCTAATTTATTACAAATAAAATACGGAAATATCACATCGACATAAGTATTCAGACCCTTTGCAGTGATACTTGAAATTAAGCTCAGGTGCGTCCAGTTACTATCGATAATCACATGTAGATGTTTCTACACCTTGTTTGGAGTCCACCTCTGGTAAATTAAATTGATTGGACATGATTTATAGGCACACACCTGTCTATATAAGGTCCCACAGTTCACAACGCATTTTACAGCAAAAACCAAGCCATGAGGTCAAAGGAATTGCCTGAGGAGCTCTGAGACAGGATTGTGTTGAGGCACAGAGCTGGGGAAGGCTACAACAAAATGTCTGCAGCATTGAAGCTTCCCAAGAATGCAGTGGCCTCCACCATTCTTAAATGGAAGATGTTTGGCACAACTAAGACTCTTCCCAGAGCTGGCCGCCAGACCAAACATAGCAATCGGGGGAGAATGGCCTTGGTAAGAGAGGTGACCAAGAACCCAATGATCACTCTGGCTGAGCTTATTAGTCAGAGATCATCTGTGGAGATGGGAGAAGCTTCCGGAAGGACAACCATCACTGCAGCACTCCACCTATCTGGGCTTAAAAGCAGAGTGGTCAGACGGAAGCCACTCTTCAGTAAAAGTCACACGAAAGCTCGCTTGGTTTTTACCAAAAGGCACCTAAAGGACTGTCAGACTTTGAGAAACAAGATTCTCTGGTCTGATGAAACCAAGATCAAACTGGCCGCAACTCTTAACAGCACGTTTGGAGGAAACCAGGCACTGCTCATCACCTGTACAATACCATCCCAACGGTGAAGCATGGTGGTGGCAGCATCAGGCTGTGGGGATGTTTTTCAGCAGCAGGGACTAGGAAACAAGTCATAGTCCTTTGAAAGCTCAATGCAGCAAAGTACCGACATATTCTGAATGTAAACCTGCTCCAGAGTGCTCAGGACCTCAGACTGGGCCAAAGATTCACCTTTCAACAGGACAACAACCCTAAGCACAAAGCCAAGGCAATGCAAGAGTGGCTTAGGGACAACTTTGTGAGTGTCCTTGAATGGTCTAGTCAGAGCCTGGACTTGAACCCAATCAAGCATCTGTGGAGAGACATGAAAATAGCTGTCCATTGACATTCCCCATCCAACCTGACAGAGCTTGAGAGGATCTGCAGAGAAGAATGGGAGGAAATCCTCAAATCCATGTGTGCAAACATTGTCACATCATACCCAAGACTCGAGGCTGTAATTACTGCCAAAGGTGCTTCAACTAAGTACTAAGTAGTTCAGGGCTCCATTTTCATCAGTCATGTTAATCAGTTTTTGATTTTTAATAAATTAGCAAATATTTCTAAAAATAAGTTTTCACTTTGGCATGGGTTATTATAGTGTACATTTTTTGTCTGTTTAAAATAAATCTACAACACAATAAAGTGTGCAAAATTGAAGGGGTCTGAATACTTTTGGAACCCACTGTATATACGTTACTGTGTGTCGTCGAAGAAGACGTTCTGTTATCTCGAAAACAACTTTCGGTTCAAAAGAACATTAAAAAAACCCTCCTGTTTAGCACTTTGGAAAGGCATGTTTTTTTTTAAGCCTTTATTCATTTGCTTAAGCCACAAAAGTTTAGCTTTTATGTGGTTCACTATTTTCTTTTCCTCAGGAGACTACTTTGGTTTACTGTTTTATTTACAATTTATTTGCACTGAAGGGATTTTCTGTTCAAAAGTAAACATAGAGAATTTTACTTTAATGTTTGTGTGGCAGTTGCAAATGGTTACCTTTGGTACACCACATTATTGTTTCCCACATAAATTGTGAGAGGATCTCCTCCATTTTTACACAATTCTTATTGTAATTTAAGGCATAACTCTAACTAAATCATCCAGAATTTAACTGAATGGAATCAGGACTTTGTGAATCAAAATCGAATGGAATCTGGAGATCAGTCTCGATATCCAGACCTACTAGTTTGATATGACAATTTCAGCTGGTTTAGCTGTGGTCATTTGCTCTGTGGTCTGGTGTTGCCAGTCTTCATAATGTCCACACTCATTATAAATCAAACTCATAAGTCTTGTGCTTGCAGGGGATCGTATCAGAAAGGATATCTGACAGGTGTAAAAATACCCTGTCCTTGTTTTGCCTTGCTGTTCATACCATACCACTAGCCAAGGAGTATTACCCAATAGTAACAGTACAACCACCCCCCCAAAAAAAACCCCACACACACACACACACACACATACACATACACATCCATGTGCATACAAACAGCGATGGTAGAAGTACTTAAATCATAGTAACAAAGCTAAAATGGGGGAAATACTCAATCACCACAAGTACAAGTCCTGTATTCAGTTTTTGTTTTCAGTATTATTAATAAAATGTATGTCTAAAGTATCAAAAGAAATTGTATGAAGAAGAGTTTCACTGTTTTGGGTGTGTGTTGGGTGAAGAAGGACTAAAAGAAAGGTTAAAAATCATTTAGGTAATATTTTACAAATGTCACAAAAAAAAATACAATATTTCTTTCTGAAAAGTAGTGGAAGAAAAGTAGAAAGTCTCTAAGCTTCTTCACATAAACAGAGCAAGCTGGTGTCCCCTGTTGGGACAAAGTGAAATTGTGGTCACCAGCCCCAAATCACAATGTGATGTAAGTGCCATCTAGTGGATGAATAGCGGTACCATCCTTTGACCACATTTAATTTGCCCTTTATGCATTTCAGCTGATCATAAACACTAATTCCATTCAATATTAGATAAGACTGTGATTCACTAACCATTTGTAGGAAAATACACATCCTACTCATGGCATTAATGTCAGATAAATAATTAAACTGCTGAGATAAATAATTAAATTCAACCTACAGTGACTACGGCAAAGGTTTACCAAAAGATCAGTAAATAGAAATATTAATACATTTGTCAGGGCGCTGACGATTGTTAATTTCAACTAAAGAATGAAAAGAAAGAAAGAAGAAAATATATTTGTCACTAAACATGCTCTTCAGATTATAAGCAGAGGGTGTGGTCAAATTTCTGTAAATGGCCTCTAAATGGTCATAACATTGCCCTTATTTTTAAACTTTTTGTCATGGTAGTGATGTTTAAACATTTCTCAACTGTTTAACATTTTATTACATTAGCTTCCTGTTTTCTTTAATATGAGAATGTTGTGAGTTTGGGCCATTCATTCACCTCAGAAATACATTTCTAAAGTTGGACAGACTGGATGTCAGGGCACTGTGGAGATCCTTGACTTAAGTGAACTGCAGGGAGTAGGAAATATCCCTCACGTCCACAGGTCGTAGCTGTTTTGTCCCGGAATTCACTTGTGAATGTACAGGAATCCCTGCGATCTAAATGTATTTAGTATTTTAATATTTAATCATGTGTTTCATGTGTCTCCTACTCAAAAGACAGTTGTAGTGATTCACTCAGCTATTATCAGTACACTAAATTAACAATGGTTTGCTTAATGGTGCTCCTTTTTTGAAACACAGTGGACATTGTAACTGTGGTGAAAAGGTGAAGCAGAGTTGAAGACATGGATTATAGATGAAGCCAGTCCAACTTGCTGGATCTGCTGGATATATTTTGACAAATGTCCCATTTTGTGTTTTGTTTCAGGAGAGCTGCTCAGCCAGCCACGCCCCGAGGGCCTGACTGAAATCATCTGTCCAAAGAACGGCACAGAGAGGGTTAACGTGGCACTGGTTTACCCCCCAACACCCACGATCATCAGTCCGTGTCTCAAATGACCTGAAGACTACAAGTCCACTGGCCTGGCTAATCAGACTGTATCTCCAGGGCCACTTCTATACCTCTGTCTGTTACCTGTGCCTCCTTCCTGCATCATGTTCTCCCTCCAAAGCCAGACTGGACAGCCATGTCTTGCTGCATCACATTCAACTGTATCCTAAGATGAGAGCAGCGGAGTGGATCATTCCTTGATATGTAAGTGTGCTGTAATCATTTTCCAGTTTTCAGGCAGAATCCAGGGAAAGTATGTAAATCCATAGAGGAAACGCAGTGACCAGAGAACTTCATGGGTTCCCTAAGTTCCTCAGAACAATATGGCTAATATCAGACTGAAACAGAGCAGACTCTCTATCAGCTCAGACCATGTGTTGTATCATAATCACTGTAAGAAAAAAATGCCTTTTGAGGTGAGGTAGAGGGTGTGAACTGAAGTGTAGGAAAAATGGAGCCCTTATTTGCTGCCGTGAGGAACAAATTGAAAGAAGCTATTAGATAATTGGTGGAGCATCATGCTGCTGCCAGTTTTGGTGTCCTCTTCCGGACCCAAAGGTTGACTGCATTTTGGATTGGGTCTAAATATAGGGTCCCTTCTGGGTTGGGTCTCTGTATGGAAAATTAGTATATGCACATTTGGTTCGGGTAAGTTTTCCACGGGTCTGTTTTGGGTTGGGTGAAAACCTCTAAGACAAACTGCACTCCCACAGATGCTAATGCTGGATTCACATGTTGATGGTGTGCAGTAGACGGAATAGCAGAAGTTCTATTGTTTTCTATGACAGAAAGGCAGCAAACTCCGCCATTGCTGGCTTTGAGCGCCGTAATCCACAATCCCATTTCTGCTTCACACTACTTATATCAACCCTGTTCATGTGCTGTGTAGTGTGTAGTAGTGTGTTGCCCTGGTAAAGGAATAACAACAAGCAATGCCGGGTCATGCTCATTTAAATATTGCTCTGTAGCACCACTGGCACTGAAAAACAAGTTTGTTTGTATGTGTTTGAATATTAACTGTCATTTTCTCCTACAGGTCATTCTGCCCTCTTATGAAGATTCATCAATATTGACATTTAACAGTATTAAAGGAACTTCGAACAGCACAAACTTCAGTCACATTCTCCCCCTGCCACATGTTCATACCCTTTGCACCCAGGTGTGTAATTTTTAGGAACTGAGATAGCATGAATATCAAAGTAGGTCCTGATCCTGTTCAGTGTCTCTATTCTTTGCTCATAGAGGATATTTGAGGGATTAAATTTTTAAAAGTGTTTCATTTATTATGATAAATGCCTTCAAGCAGTTTGTCAATGAGCAAACATTTGTTGAGGAACCTCAAAAGCACTCAGTGAGTTCATACCTCCACTAAGGCTGCACGGTCTGAATTAGTTATAACAATAAAGATATTTTAAAATGTTCAATTTGAATGTGGAACTGCTTTAAAATTCACTTATTGCCGATTGGCAGCAGGGGGTTTTGGAGAACATCTAAATCCTGTCTGTGAATATTATAACTTTGTACCAGGATCTATTGTGTAACGAGTCAAGTAAGTCAAACTCACGAGCACTGAGTTCACTGAGGTCATGTAGCTGTAACGCCAAATATATTGGCCAAATGCCAACAAATGTTGCCTGCTCACTTAGAGTTGCTATGTGCTCGTGTCTTGGAGCTAAAAATGACAACTTCAAAAATGTGAACATTGTTTCAAAGTTACAATCTGTAATGTAAATATTAACAAAATTATGTTTGTGAAGTAATCATGGTCAAAAAATTAAGAATCAAGATTTCATACCAAGTAACTTTTGAAACAGTGGGATAGATTTCTGCCGTATCTCTCACTGTTCCACCTAATAAAAGATGGACAGAGGACCTGGTGATCAGGAAGAAGATTTATACTCCACAGCTATATTTTGAAATGCTCCATTGTTTTTCCACAATACTGTATGTAAAGGCTGGCACGGATATTGGTGGAAGAAAAGTGAAAGAGTCTTACAACTATTTACATCAGGACAAAGTTGACTGATCTCAATTTCACCAGTTTATTCTGGCCATGTCAACAAAACATGCTAATGTTTCGGCCTAGTGGCCTTCCCCAGAGCATCAGGCTATAATTAGACATCTGGAATGAGGTCACAGATACCATGAGCATCACGCTCTGGTGAAGGCCACTAGGCCGAATGTTTTGTTGACATGGCCAGAATAAACTGGTGAAATTGAGATCAGTCAACTTTGTCCTGAAGTTCTGTGTGTGTGCTACCTTTTACCATTGGGTATTCAACGTTGGAGTTATATGATTTTGGTTCAGCACCACAAACAAAGCACTGGGAAGGCGCATCCCTTCAAAGATCTAACAACTATTCACATCTGTAAATATTTCTATGCTTCCATTGTAAGGTAAATCGAGGTGTATTGTGACAGGAGACTAATGAATTGAGTCTGTTTATTTTAGAATCCCCACTTCTCTTACATATTATCCAATACAATAGCAGCAATCCCAATACAAAATCCATTCTTCCCTGTACAGAGAGCTTTGGTTTAGCATGCAGTGGTTCACATGAAATAATGTTAAAGTTAGTGGCAATAGAAAGTCAATGGACGACCTTCATGCCAAGGATGTTAGAGTTCAGATGGATTTGTACACATTTTCATCTACTCTGTCTCCTCTGACCAAACAGTATCTAATGTGTAAAATGAATTTTCTTCCCTATTTAAGTCCTCGGGATTATCCTGAATTTGGCCAGAAATGGTCACTATATATAAATTAATAAGATGATTTTGCTGTGTATAGGGAAACGAGGACATCAGGTTTGGGGTTTTCTCTACACTGTATGTGGTATTGTTTGGATACCTGAATTTATTTCAAGTTCTTTTTTGCTAGTAGAGGAAAATACTGAACTATGTGAAATATTACGAGGAAAATTTGTTCTTATGTACATAATATCTTTATTTTTGTATGTCGACACGTTGACACAAGATGTCACCACTTGCTTTGGCATTATTTACAGTGCAATGCTGTGCATGACTCACTTGACCAATGTGAGAGCGCACAGATGGTTTTATATGTAGCTGTTTGAACATCTCACAATTCAACATAAATTACCAAATAAATCAAACTGGCTTTAGTAGCATTGCATTGTCTGTGTTGTTTATTCAGTTTGTGTGTGTGTGTATACTGTATATGTGTATATATTTATACATATACTTATATACCATAATTACAAATATGTTTTGACTACTAGTAAAAATATTAATTTAAGATATCTACAATTACTTTTTAGTCAGAATTCCATTTTTAGACATCTGGAATGAGGTCACACATACCATGAAGCCATTTAATCTTTTCTCATGTGTTCAATTGCAGGCCATAATTTGACAAATGTCCTCACAAACTCATCCAAGGCTATTAGTTATTGCTTTCTGATGAACCAAAATGATCAAAGACCCTTACCTGTCATGTTTCATAGGGCATCAAAATGGTTTCAGGACCCAAGTGAGAGTACTGTAGAGAATGAGCTTTCACATGATGCTGAGGACACTTCAATGACTGGTGCACTCACATATTGCATGCAGCTTAGGGAATGTCTGTTCAAAATCTTGTACATTCTTAGATACTGTAATGAAGTTAGAATCAGAGTTGCATTCCTTCAGCAACATGTATTTTGCAACTTTAATTTCATTTTCAAGGCCTTCACTTGATCTGTTTGTGAAAGCAATCTGATGCAGTGATTTCAACAGTGCAAAATCTAGGAATGACACTGTATTGGCGATTTGTTCCAACAACTTTACGGAAACTGTAAATCAAACTGCCACTGAGGTAACTGGGACATTTTATAATGCAGGCTAAAAGGAGTCCAAAGTCCGGGCAAACGTCACTTTTCTATGTCATTTATTTTCCTGCTTTCAAACAAACGAACAATAGAACGCTGGCTGTTGGTCCTGTAGGTCCCATACACTCGGTCACCTGAAGTGCCGCCCACTGATTTCAAGACAAAAGCATAAACAAAATGCTCCATAAACAATACTATAATAAAGTAAAACTTAATCTATATGTATCAGAAATCAACAAATTAAATGCGTAAGAATGAAACTACGAAATCGTGAAAATTATAAATAGCTCCTAGAGACACGGACCATGGAAGAAGGTAAGCCACTGCTTTCATCATTTCAGTATTTTCATGTGAAAAACCTGTTCTCCTTGTCTTCATCGACTGTTTACAAGATATTTAAAAATTATTTTTGATTGGCTGGGATGGGATAGAGGTGTCCATGTTAAGACTGACCCAC
Source organism: Lamprogrammus exutus (assembly GCA_900312555.1). Lineage (NCBI taxonomy): Eukaryota > Metazoa > Chordata > Actinopteri > Ophidiiformes > Ophidiidae > Lamprogrammus > Lamprogrammus exutus. The sequence goes on from OMOW01109211.1 coordinate 10,156, forward strand.
AGGGCAGCGAACTGCACTGTCAGAAAGCTTGATATCATTGTTCTTTGTCCCGGCCTTCCTCAAACATCGCCTGGTGTAGATGTTGTGGGGGTAGGGAAACTTACCTCCAATAATGCACTAGGTGGTGGTGCTGATCCAGCCAGGCAGGATGCTCTCAAAGTATTAAATGAGGTCATATCGTACTTTCTCAAATGCACACATGCAATCACGCAGACCTGTCTAAAAAGATTCATTCAAAAACAGCAGAGTATCAGTGGTTAATAAATGAACATGTTAAATGTGAAACTATCAATCCGGGGAAATATACAAAAGTCTAAATGGTCATAAAACACCATGACAGTTCACATTAATTAAAAAACTAATGTAATTTAATTCTGACTAGTATTTGATTTATTTTATTTAAATTTAGAGCCTGCCAGGACACAGGCTCTTAGAGAACCTGTTAGGCACTACTCTCTCTGTAGAATCTTCCAAAAGTATAATCCACCCCATAGAGACTGTGTTTTCTGTCCATCGCTTAATGTTCTCTTCTCCGGCTTGAGCTCTACTGCTCTTAAAAAACTGCAGCCTGTTCAAAACACTGCAGCACGACTCCTGACTCCAAATTTTAACATATCACTCCGGTTCTAGCTTCGCTACACTGGCTTCACGTTAATGCAAG
>OMOW01109216.1:0-14550 GCA_900312555.1 Lamprogrammus exutus
TGCTGCGTGCTGTACATGATGCCGGGCAGTACAGAAGAAGGTTTAAGTGATTTTGAAACACAAAAACAACATTCACGGTCAATCTGTTAGTACAACCTGGTGAGTAAAAGGACATCATGGTCATTTACTGTTCAATATACTAATTTCAACACAATAGCCGCACACACCCAGACTGCGAAAACATATGACCTGTCTGTCTGTTCAGACTCCCCGTGAGCCTTTATATAGAGTTAAACCAACACACAAATGCGATATACTTTACAGTTTTAACAACCTCAGTGTAATTTCCGGGCTGAAAACACCACAATGCAGGCATTCTGCTCTCTGCCACAGACAGGGCATAAGAATGGCTCAGTTCTTAAAGGTATATAGGATAGAATCATTTCTTAGCATTATCGCTAGCCACACAGGAGGTAAATGTTACTCTTAAAACAGATTTACAAGATGTGCAAACTATGTGAACAAGCCATGATTATGTACTCGTATTGTGTGCTGGCTGCTGTTGTGGTTTCAAACTAGTTCTGCACCCATCCTACTGACCTAATTCGCCTCAGACACTCCTGAAATCCGTGATGTGTGAAACCATTATGTTAAATCAGCCTTCAAGTGTTGTGAAGAGACAGCCAAGAAAAATCAACGAAATTGGATTCAAATCCTCCCTCTATCATCACAGACACTTTTTCAGACTGAGTAGTCAAAATAAACTGCAACATCTGACTGAGTCTGTCTGTGCTTGTGTGGCTCAGAACTTATCAATCAACCCTTGAAATGCTCCAGAATTGAGACAGCACTGTCAGCTATAATTCTAATAATGATATAGTTGTTTTAATTATTTTCAAATACATTCAAATTTTATTTTGTATAGCTTTCATTCTTACTACTTCCATTTATTGTGTTTTTATTATTTTCATCTTTTAGGTCTGATCTATCTTTTGCTCTTTTAAGCCTCATTCACACATGCGGTCTTTTCCTGAAATGTTCAGGGACGCTTCCTGCATGGGGTCATGTGTGAAGGGGAGCAGGGATCGATATTCAGGGAAATCTGTTCCTCCAATTTTCCATCGCAAGACCATGTACAATTCCAGGGTAAATGCCTGTAAGGTTGTGATGTGAATGAACGCAGTAACATTGCAGGGAAGTGCACATTAAGGCCCATCTATTGCCCATCTATTCCTTCATTTTCATGGCATGTGTGAAAAGGCGCAAGACGGCAATGTACCTGAATGTGAATACTGAAAATCACTAGCGGTGCCTGAAAGGTTATCCCAGTAATTTACAAGGAACTAAGTTTGAAAATGTCATTAGTTAGGTTTCACCTATTGCTGTTTGTACTGCTTTTTGTTTTACTTCTTCTTTTATGAATTTTTAATTACGCTCCTTAGAGTAACATATAATTAGATACATGTTGCGATGTTTTTGCATTTTTTCGGCAGCCTGAAGGTCAGAGAGCCTCACTTGTTACTTTGGAATCCCTTCAACTACTGCGATAACGCTGGCCAACACTCCCTATTCATTAGCAACTCCTGCTGCAGTGGCCTTCATTAAGATGCTCAGCTGCCAGCATCAGAAGACCGTGGAGCTTGAAGTGACCATACAACTATGAAAGCACAACTGAGTGCGGATACCAGATAAACTTTCCCAAGATAAATAAAAACTACAAAAAGGGGACGCGTAAGGTGTTTATGGGGTCGTATAAAATGTTGGTTTGGTTTTTTTTACGTTCTGTGCTGCCTATTGATAACTTACCATCCAACATCTGATTGACATGAGTGATGGTGAGCAAACCTAATGTTGCTATTTCTCCCGCGTGTAACTGCTGAATAAACATTGTGGAAATCCTGAGTCTGCAAATAAGAAAACGAACTTAGAGCAAACAGGCTTTTTATACATTTCCCTTTGAAGATGTGAATGTCAAGTGTGCGTCAGAGAGCACAGGGAGCACAGAGCCAGGCTTTACACCTCGGCATGGTTTGGTGGGAGACGAGCGGGAGACATGCCTCTCCTCAACCTCAGGCCGATGTTAGCTTATTTATCTTTGAGCACATATTAGTGGCATACTGTACATGTGTCGACGGACACGGGCACACGTGCATGCTCACACAGGCAGTCAGACACATGCACACCTCACGTTTTTTGTCCAATCATTTGTCAACTTTCAAACACAGACAAAGAACAGAAGCAGATTTGGTCAAAATATACAGTATTTCACAGTCTGATGTTACAATGATGATATATAATAATAATAATAATCTAATGTTAAAATTGAGTTTATATACAGCACCTCATGCCTTTGCTTTGATTCAGTATAATAAATCACTTTTTTTCATTGAAAGAACAAAAGCATATTTATGATGGCCATACAGCAGTTCACCAGAATAGAACAGAATAAAACTGTAAAGTGAAACGTTTACACACACGATGAAGGGTGAAGTGTTGAAAGCTCTACTTAGCTGGGACATACGTACAGTACGTGTACCATAATGTAATTTTGTAACAATTGTACTTAAAGCAAATGCTCTACAATTCAACTCTAAACGGCACTGGGACTGATCTGACCGTCAGCACTGCAGCCTCACACGACGCCCAGGGACTGAGAGAGACTTTATGGCAATACAAATGGATGACATTAAAATCCAACACAGTCAAAAATCACTCTTTGAATGATCAAAATGTGAACCACAGAGTTTTAAATTGCACATTAACAATGGACTCAGATGAGAAGGCCCTCTTTTGGCTTTCGCCCCTGCCACACCTGATTATCTGTCAGACTAGTGACATATAAATCCATTTCTTCGTCAAATACGTCAAACACAACAAGTTCCACTAACGAACGCTTGTAGAATGGTTATAGAGTTCCATGCAGTGCATTGCTGTGTAGTGTGTAGTAAAAACTCCCTGTTAACAGGTAAGTGCATGGATGTGTGTTTGTCAATTCAGTTCATGTAGCTCAGGTGTTTCCATATTTTCTAACCATATCACGTGCATTTTAACATACAGTTTTTATCTGCTTGTTGAGGATTTTGTTCATTTTATGAATGTATATTTTATCGAGGCTGTTTTTCATCCTTTTTACTAATTGAAATGTTTAGTTTTTTACACTTGCAGACTCATATCTATTGATTGAAATAAAGTGTCTATCTATAAACTACATGTGTCAATGGTTCCACTGTCACCAAATCTGATGTTGAATATGTTATGTAATGTAAACATAAAATAGATGTGTGCAATATTTACCCATGTACGTTCTCACGTGTTTGTGTGTAGCTTTGACCTTCAATCAGGCCAGCTTGACCAGTGGAGCGCAGATAAACATAGATAACTTGATGTGCGTCTTTGGATTTTATCTGATTCTCTGCCTTAGCTTTGATATTCAAATTCCCAATGCTGCTTGTGTGACCTCACCAACTGGCAAAAGAGCACCAAATTATGTCAGGGAGGCAGAGAGAGACAGACAGTCTCTCTCTGCCTCCCTCTCACTCCCTCTCACTCCCTCTGTCTGTCTGTCTTACTCCCTCCCTCCCTCTCGCGCTGTCTCACCATCTCTCTCTCTCTCTCTGTTCCTCTCTCTCTCTCTACATCTAAACTGGAGGTAGAGTTTGAATAAAGCTTCTTTCTGCTCTCCTACCCAGGCAGCAACAAGTGGCCCCTGGTCAGAGCCCAGACTGAACGATTTTGGCTTGCAGGTTGGAGTCGCTGGAGCATCAATGGTACGTTTACAACTTACAGCCACACCGGAGACTCTGACAAGAAATACAGAGAATGGGTTTAAGGGGACACTTTGATGCTTCATCCCCAGCTTGGGGGAAAAATATTGTTGAGATGTCAAACCTAAGGTAACATTCTGAATCTTATAATATTAATCAGTTCTGGGAAGTATACAGCCGCTAATACAGTGGCACTAAAATTAGATTAGATGTTTAAAGTTGTTTTAATGTTTTAGTCTATTATGCTATAAAAGCGTGATTTCTTAGTCTTGTTGATTTGAGGTGTAGCTGTTACTGCAGTCAGCATCTCTGGCTGACTGGTTTTTGATATGGGATAGTTTTAGAGTAATTTTACAGTTCTCAGTGACTTTTTCTGGAAAAGTTATTATTACAACAAAATGTAATATATCATGATTACAACGGTGTCCACATTAATGTGGCTGAAATAGCATTTTTAGGGCATGTAATTGTTAGAGTAGTACATAAAATAAACGTAATTATCATATGTATGTGGTCAGTTTGCTGTCTTAATGGACAATTTGTGTGAAACTGCATCATATTACTGAAGTATCACATTTACACAATGTCGGTCTTCATCAAAGTGCAGATGTGCAACCAGTTTAGTCGATAAATGAGTCCGTTTCCATTGATTTGATCAGTTATTATATTGAACGATTTTGTAGAGCGCAGACATCGTGTGTACCTGACTGAGCTCAGCATGACTAATATTCTTAAATAATGGATCATATTCTTGAATCAGATGCTGCAGGGTCAAATGCTGTTTGGCTGAAATGAATCAGCGCCGTGTCGTGCAAAGTCCCACAGAATTGAGCGGGTAAAGGTCTTAATGGTGAAGAGAGGAAAAACTGAATTTTGCTTTTGAATTCATCTTTGGGATGAAGCAGCTGAGCGATCACTACAAACATTTGTGTAAAGTGATGGAAAGTGATGTAGGTTTTTGTTTGTGTAGCACTCAATTGCTATTGAGATTAGAATTACGTGTTACTATGGTAACGTGAGGCTGTGTGAGCGCATGGTTTGAATCGTAAAAGAAATTTGGTTAAGTAAATGTTTCATTTTCAAAAAATAATTTGTAATCAATCAGTACAGTTTAACAGCATAAAATGTGTGTGTGCAGACGTTTGACACATTTAAGTGACTAATGTGTTTGTGCTGTGTCAGCATATCTTTGCTCAAACTGTGAGAATGCACTAATTTACTCATAACCACCTATGAATTTAGCCCCTCCACCCATTTTGCTGTACAACAACCTGTGTGTGTTCTCAAACACAAGCCTTACAGTATGTTTCAATACCATCATATGTACATACATTCCCATACGTTTTCTACAGCGGGGGAATTGGACGTGCGCTCTCACACATCTCCTTGGTGATGTGTGTGCGTGTTTCTGTGTGTGTGTGTGTACACGTATCAATGTCGACTCTGTTCTGGTGCTGAGGGTCTCTGGAGGGTTGGAGGAGCGTGGGTGGAGGGGGGGGCCTACTGTGGATGCCCGCCTTGTTGTTTACCTTGGCAGGTTCGTCCCCCCAAAGCCCTACCCTGGTCCATCACTGGAACAGACCAAGGCCTTATTGCCCTTCACCTCAACTGGGAGCGGAACATACCACAGCGCCTGAACAGGGGAGCAGCAGCCACCCCACCGACTGAATGGGCACAGTGTGGAAAGAGCACTGATTGGCTTGACCTGGCCTGGCTTGGCTTGTTCACAATACTAGTGCACATTACGATGTGGCCACAGTTTAAATAAGGCATTTAAAGACAGCCGTGGACCCGCTCAGCAATCGAACAGTTAGCAATAATGAGCTCAGATTTTGGTTGGCCGGTTAGAGAAATGGGGAGAGTTTTTTGCTGGCGTCTGTGGCGTTGTGTTTATGCATTGTGAGCTTATGAGCACAGTTTGATTGCTGGCTGTCTTTATCCAGTATTAGGAAACTCAGCTCCAATGTGAGAATTGGCTCAGATGTTTTGTTGGATAAAAGGCAAAAAACAGAACACCAATAAATCCTAATTCTCTTTTATTTAGGAATATATTACCACACATCTACCCATCATGTTGGGGTGTGTGAGACATTTTCCTGCACTAAACATGTAGAAAAGCCTCTTAAAGCGTTCAGATGTAAATGACCTGAAAAGCATGACATTTTCTAAAATTGCCGGAGTATCACTTTAACATCTGCCTTGCATTTTTGGGCTATATTTATCTTATTGCCGTGGCAGGCTGCACAAATGACAATGTGATATCATTACAATATATGCACACAACACATGCTGCACAGCTACACAGCAACATTGATACATACTAACAATACTGGATTTGGTATATTGCAAACCAAGGCGAGATGACAATTTCTCCACGTGCACACTGACTCTCTGTCTGTGGCTCGTTAACTGTGAATCCTGTATCCACCATATGAGTAACGACTGTAAAAGAGCCAGATGACTTCTGGAAAGAGTTCTGGAATAAATTTGTAGACAGAAATGGATACACCCAAAAAGTGATAAACAGTGTGGTGACGAAACAGTTCCTGGGATGAAGTCAACATCACAGACTGGTAATACAAAGAATATGATCAACCTATTTGTCATTTTATCTACATGCATTGTGCGGTATTTTGTGTTTCCTCCCAGCCACTGCCAGACACATCTTAGAAGTTTAAACAGCAGGGCAAATATTAGCCCTAGTGTATGTCCTTGGTTTGTGGAACTCTGAGAATGCTAGGAGCCCACACACACACACACACACACACAGAGCAAGAGAGAGAGAGAGAGAGAGAGAGTATAGACACACAGAAACAAAAAGTCTACACAAATATAAGATTATCGTGCATTTCAACCTGTGTATTCGCTGTACGAGCTACCAGAAGCTCCACATCATCAGAGGTGTTATTTTTTATCTATTTTATTTTTTTTGCTGAGTGAGGTGAATTTGTAATCTCTTCCAATTTCTCCTTTGGCCTTTCAACATGCTGCCAGCCTCAGGTCACGCACTGTGAGCGCTCGGCTGTGCGCTTCAGGTTATTAGTTGTAAAAGTCTCCCTGTAGCGGTTTGGCTTGAGCTGGGTGCACTCTGCAGCCTGTTTCAGGGGCTTGTAAATGCAGCACAATGAGGGCACAGTTGGGACTTGAAGCGCTGCCGTATGTGCACTGTGCTGCACGTCACGGCAGCGGAAAGTTGAGAGAAAATAAGCAATGTGGTCATCAGTGGTATGTGATATTTGAAGGCCGATAGCAATGCCGATGTTTTTCTATTGTAGCTGTCAATGTTCGTGTTTAAATTTGTTTTTTCTTTCATGAAAAAAAGATGGAAAAGGTTCTTTCAGGGCAGAATGTCTTGGCTAAGAAAAAGTTTCCTTTGGGGTTTGCAACTTTTAAATCAAAAACACATTGACAGAAAACACATAGAAATGCAAGACAAAATAAAATTAAAAAAAGTCAGATTTATAAAGGCTAAAGTATCTAATTAAACATTATCTTCTAATTAAAATATAGGTGTAGCTAAGGTGTTGCCAGACAGTAACCAGGTAGTCTGCTGCTGGGTGAAATATTACCTGGTAGTTGCTTGTTATTAGTCGGTGATTGTCAGGGTCTCAAGGTGGTTTTTAGGGGTTACTAAGTGCCTCCTCACGTATTTGTGGTTGTTAGTAGGGACTTGCACAGTGCATATTTCACTGTTCAGCATGTTTGATAGGGTATCAGTAAACGGTAGCAACTTCGCTTTCAGTTGGTGGGTTTGACCATTCTGAGAGATTGTAACATTGTGTGTTACACAGCAAAAACACAATGTTTAATCTCAAAGTGGGTTTTACAATTTTATGTATCTGTGGTCAGGCTGGGCCCTCCATCACACCCAATGTGCCCAACATACACGCATTTAGATGCAATAGATTCGTACAGACAGATAAAGAGACGCAGACATATTGCGAACACACATACAGACACCCACACACTCTAACAGAAGGCTCTGAAAGGACCATTATCTTAGTTAACTGGAAGAAAATCCTTATGTCATAGTTCCTTTCTCGATTAAGTTTCAACACACGGAAAACCCTGAGATGCATGAATCATACTTCTCTCTCTCTCAGTCTCAACTCGTTTGAGCGCTGAAGATATTTCCTGTTCCCACAGACAGAGGGGCTTTCATTCCTCAGTGAGCATGTATGATATGTCCAAACTACACACACACTCTTGACGTCCCACTTTAGTTAACGGAGCTGACGTAACCACAATATGCACTCGATATCCCGAATATCATGGAATATGAATGTAGGCGTACGGGAGTGTGGGAAAAAAGTGCTCAGGTAAAAAAAAAACGACTTATTTGTCCTAACACTAACTTCACTGTTCATCCACAGAAATTCACAATATTTCAGGTAAAGAGACGTTTGACATCTGATAGCTTTAAATACATTACACACACCAGATGTTTTTCTTCATCCATATTGTTTTTGGCAGACACCAAATGTCACACAAAATAGCTTTTAGTGGGTTTAAGAACTTTCCGTCCTTTCATCATTGTCCATATTGTTACGGGCAGTGTGTCTGTGTAGTGAACATTATTATTGAAAGTATTGATCATTTGTGCTATGTTTCAGGTAACAATGACCCCCCTGCTTTTGTTGTGTGTATTCCTGCCTCTCGCGGCGACGACATCACATGAATACCATGAGGGTAAGCACACAGCCTGATAAGCTATATCCACATATGATGGGTGTCTTAATTAGAATTATCAGCTGTAATTTAATGTGGGGGAAATGTATCACATAATAACTCACTGATGTCTTACTTTTGTCTTATCTGAAAAATCACTTATCACTTATCACTAAATATGCTGCAGGTCAGATCTTTTTGGAATTGGGCTTTTCAGGGTTTAAATATTTCAGTATGATAAAAGATCAAAGAGATAAAAGATAGATGAAAGATAAAAGATCAAAGATTGTTATATACGAGTTAACGAGTACTTGCTTTGCCGCAGACCTGAATGGAACATTGCACGTCAGCATCCCTGAAGAGACGACCCTCCTTCCGCTGCTGGGCAGCAAGGTGATCGTGCCGTGCTACTTCCAGGATAACATCGTCGACGACCCCGGAGCACCACCCGTCACCCCGCTCTCATACCGCATCAAATGGAGCTATGTCAACAATGGGAAAATCACCACAATCCTGGTGGCCTCAGAGGGCAAAATTCAAACGGAGACAGAGTATTTGGACAAAGTGACCATGGTCAACTACCCACTGGTGCCCACCGATGCCACCATAGAGATAACAGAGCTGCGGTCTGCGGACTCTGGCAGCTACCGCTGTGAGGTGGTGCGTGGCATTGAGGACAACTACGACTCTGTGGACATCAAGGTTATGGGTAGGCCACAGAAACATGCATGATATGACTGATTTAATTGTCCCTTGGTGAAAAGTGGAGCTGAGAATAACCACATTCACCTTGAGAGTAACTTATATATTCCATACTCACCCTGGTAGTCAAAACTCCAACATTGTTTGAACTTCTACCAAACACACAAATCTAGCAATTGTAGTTTTGTGCTGAAATTTAAGGTACATGTTTTTCTGCTGAAAAAAAAGTCCATAAGTCTTTACATAGCAAACTATAACTGTTAGAACATTGCAAAATCATACAATAGGGACATTTTCTTTTCATAGGTGAGCTGGGGCAAGTTCATGAATATTCATGAGGCACAACCAAGCCGAGATGCACAAAATCCTAAATATACTCAAAGATTCGACATTTCTAGGGTTAGGTTTATGGTTGGGGTTATGTTGCCTGAACCTCTAACTATACGTCCATATTGGCACTCAATTGAGAAAGTGTCAAGTGATCCTGAGCGACCAATCACACCTTACTTTTCTCTCTCTCTCTCTCTCTCTCGCTCTCTCTCTCTCTCTCTCAGGTATTGTGTTCCATTACCGAGCCATCTCCACCCGCTACACCCTGAACTTTGAGAGGGCGAAGGCAGCCTGTATCGAGAACAGCGCCACCATCGCCACTCCTGCCCAACTCCAGGCTGCTTTCGATGATGGATTCCACCAGTGTGATGCTGGGTGGCTCTCTGATCAGACCGTTAGGTAGCGGTCAGCGTGCACTATTCTCAAACTCTGTAGATTTACGATTACATTACCAGCAAAATGCCAGAGCATACAAAAACATAAAAAAGAAAGAAAAAAGACTTTCGGTATCATCTGAGACACCACTGACTGAGATCTCATTCTTCTTTTCCAGGTACCCCATCCGAAGGCCACGGGATGGTTGCTATGGAGACAAGGCAGAATTCCCAGGTGTTAGAACCTACGGAGTGCGAGATGCCAATGAGACTTTCGATGTGTACTGCTTCGCTGAGCAGTTGTTAGGTACTCTACCAACATTCTGGGTCCAACATTTTTTGTAATTGCCAACAAATTGCCGTTTTACAGACTGGTTTTAATGCAGTTGTGGCCACCCCATCATAAACACTCGTCAATTGGGAATATAAGTACATCGGCCTGTTAATATATCAGTCAAACCCAGATAACAAACTCTCTATTCTGACAGAGTTTCTCCCTCCTCTCTCCTCCCAGGCAGAGTCTTCTACTCCATGTCTCTGCAGAGGTTTACCTTCTATGAAGCAGCAGACCAGTGTGCCAAGCTCGGTGCCCGGCTTGCTACCACCGGAGAGCTGTACTTGGCCTGGCAAGCTGGCATGGATATGTGCGATGCCGGCTGGCTGGCAGACAGGAGTGTACGCTATCCCGTCAACATTGTCAGGCCCCAGTGTGGAGGAGGGGTTCTGGGAGTGAAAACAGTCTACCGGTTTAGCAACCAGTCAGGATACCCCTTCCCAGACCTTCGCTATGCTGCTGTCTGCTTTCAAGGTAAATCACTGAAAAATGCAAACACATAATCTGGCTCATATCATTCTATGATGTTCAGTCCATTCCTAAAGCTAATTTCATGATGGACTATATGATGTTTACAGTACAGTATTTGGAACTACACCAAAAAATATATGAGGCTCAGAGAGTGCATCACAAGAAGTGTTTTTATTATTTTGGGGGTGAATTTCTCCTTTAAGATGACTGTAATTTGCCGTGCACTTGTCTCTCATACTTGATGATCATTATAGGACAGAAAAATTCATCACATCTGCACATCTGCCACTGCCTGCTTGCTCAATATCATCATATAACTCATACAGCTTGAGAGACGTAAGTGATGGTACGCGATTCAAAGAATAATAAACCAGTTTTGTCTCACAAACAGCTGGTATGGATCTCGTAAAGACCACCTCTTACCCAGACACCGGCACCATAATGACTGGCCCTGTGCCTCCTAGCCACACCCGCTTATCTGTGGGCGCGGAGGCAAAGACTGGAGCAGTGGACATGATGTTCCCAACTATTGCCATGGGTCCCACAGGTAAGCTGACCAAAGATTAATGATTTTGTTATTTTTCATTTTTATTCTCGCTTACAAGGTGTTTATTTATTTATTTTTTAATATTTCATCTTTTTGTCAGTCTAAACAACCTAAACAAAAAAAATAGTGGTTTTCTCTTCATATTCTATGCTCATTGATATCCACTCTTCCTTTCTCACTAGGCGTGGTGTTCCACTACCGGCCAATGTCTGGTCGGTACATGCTGACCTTTGCTGAGGCCCAGGAGGCCTGCACGAGTATTGGCGCTGTTATCGCCAGCCCCGAGCAGCTACAGGCAGCCTATGAGAAAGGCCTGCACCAATGTGACGCTGGCTGGCTCCGCGACCAGACTGCCAGGTGAGGTGGAGAGGTGTGGGTTTGACCAATACATCTGATACTGCCCATATGTCGCTTTTCTGTCATCCATTTCGGACTTTGGTTCACACATATGCATAAAAAACTAATGTGCGCATTCTTCCTCTCAAAATTGACATTGCTGCATTCATCTTGGCTATTTCTTGCAGTACCATTGCAACCTTATAATGAGATGATCAGTGATCAAACAACACTTGTATAAAATGTTTGAACAGCAATTGTTTCATAGACTATGAGTTTACTGTTTGTAATTGTAAATTTGCAACTCATAAAAACTACAGACTCAGAACTGCAACATTTGTTAAAAATGGTGACTTTTGCAAAGAAAAACATTTTTTTTTCAGGGCGATATTATGGAAAAGACTTATTTTACCAACATGTTTCATGCTCAGGTATCCCGTCGTGTCACCAAGATCAAAATGTAATGGTAATCTGCACATGCTACCAGGGGTCAGATCCTACGGCCTGAGGCCAGCTACTGACCGTTTTGATGTCTTCTGCTATGTGGAACGTCTACAAGGTGAGGAGCATGAATGCACTGAGTTCTGATTCAGAACTGTCATATAATGTATCACGGTCCTGGGTGGCTGTTCAAGAAAAGTTCAGATTTTTTCAATTGTTGTTGTTCAATGTGTTTTAAAAAGAATGTTCAAAATAAATAAGACTTAATATCAGCCATGTGTCTATCTTCCACTTTTGAACTCCTCACCTAAATGGCTTCATCCATCTTCCAGGTGAGGTCTTCTACGCCACGGATTATGACAGCTTCTCATACGAGGAGGCTGTGCAGCACTGTCTGAAACTCAACACCACCCTGGCCACAACAGGGCAGATGTACGCTGCCTGGAATAAAGGCCTGAACAAGTGCCGCCCTGGCTGGCTCATGGATCACAGTGTCCGCTTCCCCATCACCACCCCTCAGGCCCACTGTGGTGGGGGCCAGGTGGGGGTCCACATCATCCACGTCTACCCCAACCAGACAGGCTTCCCTGATGAGCACTCACGCTATGACGCCTACTGTTTCAAAGGTACGAACGGAGCCTAAAGGCTTAGAGGCTTAGAACTGTCTAAGTTCATTTAACCCATGTACAATGACTAAGTTCTCTGTCTTATTTACAGTATATACACCAGAGGTCCCCTTTAGTCCACTTATTTTCTCTTTACTATTACTTTTTTTTTTTTGACTTTCGCCATGATGTTTCAATGAACATTCAGAATCTACAATTATTTAACCCTCATAGGGTCTTCGTTTTTTAGTCACACCCAGGGTCTTCTGGTCAATTTGACCCGACTCATGTTCAACCATTCTAAAGTAGTTATAAACCCAAAAAATCCTAATAATCATAGTTTGTTCTTCATTACTAACTACATTACTTACAATTCAATCAATATTTTGTATTTAGTTTTGTGTCTTTCAGGCAGACAATAGAAGGATTTTGTGGCTACCACCCATATACCATTATCTGGATTGACTTGGGGATAAGCAGCTCAAAAACAGATTTGATGTCTGTGATTTGAGTCACTGCGATCCTGGTGGGCCCTGGCACCATCTCCACCATCTTGATTATATTTTCTGCATTCAGTCTTCCTTGACGTTTAGGGGTTGAGGACCATTGTATTTCACCATTTTTTGAGATGAAAGTCTCGCTTGGAGGAACAGGAATGTCCTCATCAGATGATGCATAATCAGAAACTTCATAATCTTCATCACTGACCTTATCTTCATCTTCAGACACATCCTCTTCAATTTCACTGTCAGCTGCAGAGTTGACCTTGACCTGAGGTTTTGTCTATTTTGTCTATCTCCCCTCTACTGCTGAGTGTGGGTGGAGTTTTCCGGGGGGTTCTCAGAGAAAATTCCACCCACACAGGTGCAAGAGAGGGGACCTGTAGCTAAAAATAGCAAAAAAGTAGCAAAACCTACCTAAAGTACACTCTGCAGCTGACTTTCATTGTGTTTGTGTGTGTGTGTGTGCGCGCATGCGTACGTGCGTGCGTGTGTGTGTGTGTGTGTGTCAAAATGCAATGTTTACGAGAAAATACCAATATGTCTAACATTTTCAAAGAAAGAAATGGTCTAAATTTCACTTCTGACCCCTTTTAGCCTCCACTTTCAATGGCCGGGTCAAATTGACCCAAAGACCCTGGGTGTTATATGTTGATGAAGGGGGGGTGTAGCAAATGCATGAAATGTACAATTTTCATATCACATGTTTAATACAGTAAATAAGCCAAGCAGAAGAAGTTGCATAGAGAAAAAATAATTTTAACATACTTTTCCTTGATGTTGAAATTTTAAAACGGGTCAATTTGTCCTGAAGACCCCAGGAGATGGTTTTACATGAAAACAGATACTTTTATTTCAATATTTGTCATAATTCGATATTTTCATTTTCTATTCAATGGATTATTTTCCTGCATGTTAATACTTCATGAGGAAAAGATGAACAGACGTGCCGTATAATAATTTGTCACATAACCTATCCTGTTAAAATCTGTTTCCCAAAGGGTTCAATGAAGCTGTTTGCATTAGGAACAAGTGGAAGCTGAAACGTGCCAGTGAAACGTTTCAGGTTGTAGTCTGTGATTTTATTGCCGACTGAGTTTCTCTCCAACCACCTCCTGTTTTTCCAGCATCTCACTGCTCCTCTGAATCAACATCTCTGGGTGTTGAAGGGGAAGTTGGCCTGAAATTCATTTTGAAAATCTTTCTGTGCTCTAAATGTTACAGTAATGATTAATCATTTTTACATCTGGTACGATGCAAATGTTTCTGTCAGAGTGGAGGGGAAAATGAAAGCACTTAGGAGACCGAAAACACAAGTGGATTAAATTGTCATCATAATGAAAGCACAGATGGACTTTGCATTAAACTTCAGCTTGTATTCCTGCACACATACCATGCAAAATGTAGACCACTGTTTAATAGTGTTCAATTCAATTTACAATTTAATCTAACCTGCTCTAATCTAATCTAATCTAATTTAGTCTAGACCAGGGGTGGACAAACTTTTGCTAAAGGGGGCCAGATAGGATAGTGTGGAA
>OMOW01109220.1:0-16556 GCA_900312555.1 Lamprogrammus exutus
CATTATGTTTACATCCCAATGCAGTCTGGGTAGTGACGTCAAAGGGTTGCTCAGTGGCAACTGCAGCCCAACAGCGAGAGAAACTTGTCGTCGGTCCAGCCTTTTTCATTTGAACCCGAGCGAAACATTGGCGAGAATGACTCGACTGAAGACAGACTTCTAAATGAAGATAGACAGACTGCATTGCGATGTAAACATTAATGGCGACGTACGAGTGACAAATCTTATTAAAAATTTTAAAAAAACCTCAACGTTTTAAGTGTTTTATATTCCACGTTTATAAAGATAATGAATTCGTTAATCTGATAAAACCTACATGCCTTCATAGTCGGGGTTCCCTTTAAGGGCACATAGGGTCATAAATGCCTGTTTCTGGCCTTTTTTAATGTTATACAAAATTAAGTGCTGCTGCTGGAGTTTCTCCCTTATGGGTTAGAATTACATAACTTTCTACTTAAACTGTTTTGTATATACTTTAGTGTCCCTTGTGTCATCATATTTATTATGTACAGACATGGCTAAAAATGTTGTGTGTGTTGTCTAAAAGCATGGTGGATGCGAATTACTTTTGTCAATTTCAACTTATTTCTGAGAAAATTGTGTTTTTTTGTTTTTATTTTAAGGGTACCAACACTTTTAGCCACATCTGTACATGTACATGCATTATACAGTATAAATTGTGCATGAGTGGTACGCAGGTACACACAAACGGAAAATGTGCATGTCTGCCCATGTCCTGTCTGTCTCTGGGTGTCTCTCTGCATGTTTGTCTCTCAGCTTATGACAGTGATTTACAGCACATCTAAACAAACCCTTTAAAATGCTTTTTCTTTAAAAAAAAATAAAAATTAAAAAAAGATTGTAGATATTTATTTAACTTTTTCAACATGTGCCCAATGTGCACTCTGTGTATAAAATATACTGAATAGTAACTACTCATTTGCAGAGAAGATTGGCAGACAAACAGCAATAAAGGGCGACAACACACGACAGCAAATCTTACCACAGTGTTCCTCATCACTGTTGTCACCACAGTCATCCTCGTGGTCACATTTGAAGGCGAGTGGGATGCAAGAACCCGATGACACGCAGCGAAGCTGATTGGAGGGGTCACAGGTTGTTGTCGCTGAGAGTGCCAGAACACAAACACATAATACAATAAATGTGTGTATGGTTTTATAGGAACACTTTTTGAGTGATGTGGCTGAGAACTTACGACACTCTTGTTCATCGCTCATGTCACCGCAGTCGTTGTCGCTGTCACACTTCCAGATGCTGCTGATGCAGCGGCCATTGGAGCAGCGGTACTGGTTGGGCAAACAGCTGTGCTCTGAGTGGAGGAAAAGAATGATCACATGCAGCCACCCTTTCATTTACCCTTTTAATTAGTTGAGTACTTTCATCAGAGACCCAGGAGCACAGGCAAAGAATTATCATTACACAATAACACTTTGCTCGTAAGAGGTTGTTTTTTTTAAGTTGGAAAAAATTTAATTTACATTGAGGGGTTCAGTTCAAAAGTTCAAGTCTATATGGCAACCTTTCTTAACTTACTTTGATAGTCTTAGGGAGCTGCCAAATAGTCATATCTAAATTGTATTTGTATTAATTCTTATTTCATTCTTCATTTGTATTTTTCACTACGTCTCACTAACATTGCACTTTTTCTGTGAAATCTACTTAATAAGCAATATTTTAATGTAGGCCTGTATGTATATGATTTGTGAGATACAGCCATGGGCTTTCTGTAAGTTGATATTCTCCAAAAAATACAATCAAACTTGTTTCTAGCAATTATGCAACTTTTCACATATTTTTAAATGTTTTAATCTAGGAAGGACTACTTAAGGAAGACATTATTGGGGTCCATGCAGCACAGCATCATCAGGATTTTGCAGGAGGTGCATTTGTCTCACCAGTCTTGACACAGGTGTTGTTTTGGAGCTGGTAGCCATTGGGACACTGGCACTGCAGCTCTCCATTAGGCATGGTTATAGTTGGGGCACCATCTGGGCAAACACAAGTATGATGGTGGCCAGGCTGAGGCAGACAAAGCAGACTGCATGGCTGGTCAGCACAGGCATTGTGGCCTGGAGGAAAAGAGGTCAATATGAAAACTAAAAACCCCTTTCAGACAAGTCACTGAAGGTCTGCGCTTTGATTTTAAAACAATGTTGATGTATGTTTCTGAAGTGCTAGAGACTTAATTGACCTGATTTCACTATTTTCATCCATTTCCTAAAAAAAATTGTGATTCTACATTCTGTTCCACTCGATTCCTCACCTCTGTTTTTCCCCTTATAGAAGATCTTGAGGTCCATGACTCCAGTCAATCTGCCAACTATCATCTCGCTGCTCTGGGAGCCAGCTTTTGGAGCTTTAAAGATCCCCATTTTGGACCAGTCATCCCAGTACAGGTCATTCTGAAAACAGCATCCAAATGTAACATATAGTCACTGTGGTCACAAAGACATATTGAGCATTGATTACAATATAGCATAACATAACCCTGTCCGGTCAGGTCCAAATGTTCTAGAGTCCATTTTGGGTCAGGTGTCTTTTTGGAAATCAAAGCAGTATTCAGGCAATTTTACAAAATATAATGATTTTCAGGAGACTTATGTCAGAATGAGGCCACTGATGTCGTTTTTGTTGTTGGAGCATGCCACAGAAAAAGCTAAACGTGATAGTAGATTGCCAAGTAGCACTGTGTTATACTGTGCTATAATGATGGGAATAGTACCCAATTTCCTTTCCATACACCCTTCATGTATATCTTCACAACATTCTCTCAGCTACTTCACCTTATGAGGCAAGCTGCGAACTGATGTGAGAAAGCACCTGGATGTACAGTAACTAAAGCATAGCAATCTATTAAAAATACAGATGTTTCAGGGTCAAATGTCATAGCAAAATACTTTCAGAGACAACAGTGAACATACAGTATCTATATCATTGCATTTAGAGGATTTGCCAATTGGTCCACAGTTTGTGTTCCACGGATCCATATAGGTCCATTCTTTGGATAGCGGACCTGGTAAGTGAAAGCCAAGAATCTTAAAAATGCTCCAACTTACAAAAAAAATACAATTTTGTTAAATCGACAAAATATTGCTTAAATTTAAGCCATGTCGTGTTTTGGTGTATTTGAATGAATTAGGGAAAGGGGAAGTATCAAAAGTAGAAAAGACCTGAAAAGAACGTGTTCACCAGCCTGTTCTGTTTTAAATCTTTTCAAGTATACAGGGACAATAAGGCCAGTAGAAACTATTTGCAAAAACATCCCAAACACCCATGTGCCAAAAATATAGTTTCAGATAAGTGGCCTAGTGTCACCTTAAAGACAGCAATGGCGTATGGGTGGGGGAGACCCTCCATGAGCACACTCCGTTGGCTCCCATCGAAGTCAGCCCTCTCTATGCGGTCACTGTAGGCTTCGGTCCAGTAGAGCCAGTGGTCGTCAGCTGTGATGCCATTGGGCCAGCGGACACCTTCTGAAACGATGCAGGTGACATTGGTTCCATCCATGTAGCTCCGGTAAACGCCAGCTGCCCGGTCACCCCAGTCAGTCCAGAACATCAGACTGTGTGACATGAATGGGAAGGTACAGCATGAAATCAACTTTGACATAATTCAGACTTAAGTAAAAAATTGTATACTGTTTAATCCTTGTCATGGAAAATTACGTATATATTTGTATGAACAAACAGTGACTTTTGCTTTTCGTTTGAGCCATTTAGAGAGACAGAGAGAGGGGGACAGAAAGAGAGAGACTGAATATGCCATATTAGCTCATATCAATTCAATATATTCAGCTGTTCAAAAATACCAGATTTTGACATGAGATGGACATCCTTCCACATCTAAGCATTCTGAAATTCACTTTGTATTAAGAATTCAGTGACTAATTTTCCAAAGGGGTGCACAATATGGGCTTGACTGTCAGTTCACCTAAAATAAAAAACAAAATTGATAAAAGAAGCAAATGCAGTTAGACATAAAAAGGGTTATCTGAGTCTAAAACTACAAAAGGTGCCAAAATCTGTGTTGCTCTAATAAAATATCTTCTTGATTGATTTAACACTTCTAATGTTGATGTAATACTTGGACTGGAAAATTCACACTGAAAGAAGAAGCTAATATCATTGCTTCATTTGACATAGGGAAATGTAGTTTAAATGTATCTGGGTCTGGACAAATTTAGTTTTCATTGAAATTGGTTCATTACTTTTGAAGAACAAAAATATGGAGCACCCTGCCAGTGTCAATGCATCATTGAAAAACTTCTGTCGAGAATGAGTGAAATCCAAACATAGTATCAGGTTAAAGTTATCTACTGAATGTTGACTCTCACAGCTGAGAGCCAACACCAGACACACACACACACACATCCCATTCCATGGTGCGGGAAAGGAGGGGTGAACAGTGTGAGATTAGATGCACCAGAGAGATGTAGCACAGCGTAAAGATAATTGAAACCTTCAAATCGTTATAAGAAATGATTCAGTAAAGCTTATTTGATGGCCTTTTCCTTACGTACATTTACTTATGCTGTACATCAGTGCTCTACAGCCTGAGAAACTTTAAGCCTGAGCCGTGAACTGTAAGTTGTATGAAGGTTTTAAGATCCAGGGTCCTCTGTAAGAAGGTGAAATATTGTTGAACAAACCCTACACGAATGTTTAAGGTGGATGATTTTTATCTTGTAATGTTTTAATATACGTAATTAACAAAGAGCTAAAAGAGACACATCTTGATTGATGAAATATACTATGTAATGTAACAGAAATGATCATATAGAACAAGCCTGGGAATGTGTAGACGTTCTCTGTGAAGGGACTGGGGGGAAAAGATAGATTAGAAAGAGACAGAAGAGGGGAGGTATGAATGGAATTAAGAGGTTTTGTGCGAATACTATCTTTGAAAGGTTCTTATAGGTTACTCTAGTCAAACATAAAATAACAGATCCTTGAGGCTATTTCCAAGCCGCTAAAACAAATTCCTAGCACCATAACAAGTGCACAGATCATTTAGGGGAGAGCTACTGTTAACGGACGTGTCCGGTTACTGTTACCGACCCAAGGGTTATTCGGACTCAAGCACTAGCCGGAGAAAGCAGGATAGGCGTCTGGATGTAGGCAGTTAGAAGCTAGGCGAATCTCCCTGCAACCAGCTTAAACAATCTTCAGGAGAGACTTCTACTCGGGCGAAGCCCGTTAGAGCAGAGGATCGGACCCTATAAACGGAGAGCTGGTTCCAGTACACCTTCTGTACAGGAGGAAAACCTCGGGATCTAACACTTCCTGTATTCAGTTTTATTTCAATATTATTTTTAAATTTAGTTTCATTTTCAGTTTAGTTCAATAGGTTTTTGGCCATTTCTATTTCATTTCTTATTTTTGGCTTTTGGTTCATTTAGATTTTATTTGACTGAGTGTTAGTTTTAGCCTTAAAAAGCAAGGAAGAAACCCCCTCAAAAGGACAGAAAAAACACATCACAAGCATTCCTATGAATAATGGCAAAGATTTAAACATTAAAAACCCTAAAGCATAGCAATAAAAAATACAAAGTGCAATTATTGTTTTTCTTAACACCCTACTATAAAGAAATATAACAAATCATCATCCCTCTTTATGGATATAGTATACCCCTCTTGTTTGTTTGTCTTCGATGTTTACTTTTTTCTTCTTTTTTTTTTTAACACAGAATAACACTGTACATTACAAAAAAACGAGTAAATTACATATAGTGAAATAAGAAAATTAAATTGTCAGTTATTCATGTCACCATTTCACAAAATTTCAGTCAAAAACTGTAAATGTAACACTCCTATGAACTAAAACGTTGGCCACTGATGATGCCCACTTTCAAGGGAGGTCAGTTGTGTGGCAAAGGTTGAACCATTAAACTATGACATACCAACAAGGAGCAGGTAACCGTGGACATGAATTGAAAGGGCCTCATTATAAAGCAGAGAAATCAAAAAAGTAATTCACCAGAAGTGAAAATTCTCACTTAAATCTGAAAGCCCTGTTGTCTGCCCGAGCAGTTTATTAGCATGACAAATCACAAGTTTGAGTTCGGCTCTGGCTCTGCATTGACCCTCTGTGTCATTAGTGACGTTTTCCATCAACTAGTATATTTAGAGAGGAGGGCCTGCATGTAAATGGGCTGATATGGACTACAGACAGGCAGCTGGCTTTTAAAGTCAAAAATAGAAACAACAGATTTTGTTTTCCTCCAATTGTTATTTTAATTTCAGTTTAGTTTTTGTGTCTCACTTACAGTTTTTTTTAAATTAACAAAATGCTTTTGTTCTAGTTTTAGTTAAAATTTTAGTTAACTCTATTAGCCTCGGTTCTTCCTTGGATACGGTCCATCCTTCCACCAAGTTTCATGACAATTAGTTGAGCAACAATATAAAACGAGCAAAAACTCCTTGGCACATGTAAATAGGTTAAAACAAAATCAAGGTGAAAAATTACCGAAGTGAGGTAAGGCTGTGAATTAGCTGAATTTACAGTACCTAAAATAAAATAGAACTATATTTGCAGAAGTTGGAACAAATATTTTGTAGCATGTAACAGTGTGTGTGTGTGTGTTTGTTTGTGTGTTTGCTTGTTTTACCTCTCTCCAGGCAGTAAGACCAGAGCTCGGGGATGCTCCAGGATGGAAGAGTTGAGCAAAGTGTGACGTAAATCGCCATCAGGGTTTGAAACCTTCCAACACAAATATAGTGGCTTTTTATGAGCTGTTTCTCTATATTATCAAGTTCAATTTATGACTTCTCATGACCTTTTTTAATAGCAGTGAAAATGACAACAAAACATTCTGACATTTAAAAGCCCTCAAAATTTAGAATAAATTATTTTATTTGTGTAACTGCATGAAAATGTCTTAAAGTTGTGAATACTAACAATATATTGTAAACTACAGTATTCTGTCTGATTTAAAACATTGACAAAGCCCACTGAAATGACAATAGTTCCCTCTCACTCACACACACAGACATTCACACAAACTCACAACACACACAGTCACACACCCGTCCTGGGTTAGTATAATGTGTGAATTCTCTCTGGCAGCAGTGCCAGGCAAACACTCACACATGGATATAAAGTTTCCTCTAGTACCTCAATCTTCTGTGCTCCAGCATCAACCCAGTAAAGCAGTCTACTGATGGGGTCAAAGGTCAGGGCCTCTACATTCTGTAGGTCTTTCCTCACAACCACCTCCTGACCTGTACTGCCATTAAGACACAGGCGCTAAAGCAGGGGGGCGGTAAGACAGTTAGTAAGGTATTACGTGAAAACAGGAAGTATCCTAAAGGAATCATTCTCTAGGTTAAACTAACCTGTATGGTGTCCAGTGAAATATCAGCCCAGTACAGGCAGTTCCTGTCATAGTCAAAGTCCAGGGCCACGGCTTCTCTCAGGCCAACCAGAGGCAGAGCCTGGTCCGTGCCAGTGGCGAGATCGTAACGGTGGATGGAGTTCCTTACCGCATAGAGGATGAACTCATTACTCTCTGCAGGAACACGGGTGAAACGGCATTAACCTACAAATCTAACATTTATCTTATGATGAATTTTCCATTGCTATCCATTTTACTGTTTGAAGGTAGGTATAATGAAATAATAATTGCTCACAGTTCAACAGGAATATTGTTAAGTTGGCATGGTTACTCTTCCTGCTCAATTAAACCAAATCTTGTCGCTTATTTTTAGGTCTTAGGTGCTGTCGTCCTGGGGGGGGAATCATTTTGGACCACCAGCATTACCACATTTGTGAAATAAGAACACTTTGATTAAACCCATTGTATGTTGCAAACGGGTGTGCTGTACATGTACTTTTTCACAGTCACATTGTCCAGCTGCATTGGTAAAACCAGGCTTACAGTGAATCCATCACACTGTAATAAAAAGGAATTTTATGATATTGCATTAAAACAAACAAAAAAACACATTAGTAACTTTGACAACAGATGTTATTATTCTGTCTTCAGTACGCGTAGCATCTATGCACATCTACAGATCAAAGAAAATCGGACGCAGAGTAAAGTTGAAGGGAGTTTACTCAATCTTCACACAGTATTCACAAGTAGATTTGCAAAATGACTGCGGTCTCGGATGATCAAAGGATACTTCTCTTTGCACTCTAATGTTGCATGTTTAAGCTCGCCTCCTATCCTTAGAAGGCCGTCATCATCGAGGTAAGGATTCCTCAGGGAACTGTTTTTCTCAATGTCCTTTCTTTGGCAAAGCATGCAATCTCAGTCTGTACACACTTGCTGGTGACTTTTTCTGCTTCTGACAGCTCTTCTGCTATACAAGCTTTTGTGCAGAAATGCCATGAATTGCATGTTCCCTCTTGGGCATTGTTTGAGGACTTGTAGGAATGGACAATGTGCATAAGGGAAGATATAGCTCTCATAAGAGACTTCCAAGAGGAGAATCTCAAGAAACAATGAGATCCAAGGTGAGACCCATTAGTGGATAGAGTATTGGCATGAGAACGCACCTCTACATCTGAGTCAGGATCAATAAGGTTAAATGACTTCCTCCTCCACAGATGGCGAGTCTTCAACCTGTGACAGGAATGTAGGGCCTGTGAGCCAGGTAGTTTTACTCAGCAGGGCTGCAGGTACTGAACGAGTGGGGTGGTCTGCTGGATTTTGGCTTGTAGAGACATATGCCACTCTGATGGCCTTGAAGTCTTCCTGATACGCTGCACACGGTTGCTGACGTATACATAGAGGCGTCTTGTCTGGTTACAGATGTAGCCTAGGATTACTCTGCTATTTGTATAGAACTTCACAGCATGTAGTGAAAAATCCAACTTGCTTGTCGCCAGCTCTGCGATCTCCACAGCAAGGACAGCAGCACCTAATTCCAGTCTGGGTAGGGTGTGAGCTGACAGTGGGGCTAGGTCTGCCTTTCCAATGACAAACCGGATGTGACACTCCTTTTTCATTAACAACGCGGAGGTATGCAACTGCTGCTATGGCTTTCACCAATGCATCTGAAAAAATTAGAAGCTCCTTCTGAGCTGTAGAAAGATTGGTTGCAGCATATGGTCTGGGAATTTTAAACTGTCTGAGATCCTGCAAAGAATCTCTCCAAGCTGTCCATTCAGCTTCCCTTTTTTCAGGAAGAGCAGAATCCCAATCTGGGGCCTCACTTGTGAGTTCTCGGAGTAGAAACTCTCCCTTGATGGTGATAGGAGCAGCAAACCTAAGCAGATCGAAGAGACTGTTGATGGTAGCTAAGACGCCTCTGCGTGTTAAGGCCCGTGTGTTACACGGAAGGTGAATGCATCTCTCCTTAGATCCCAGATCATTCCAAGGCTGCATTGGAGGGAGGTAGGATCAACATCCAGGTCCACATCCTTAAGTCCTTTCACATTGTCTTCTGTGGGGAATGCTTCCATAACTTCCTGACAGTTGGAAGCAATCTTGTGCAGCCTCAAATTAGACGCAGTATATCCTTTGTCCCCTTGAGTAAGTAGATGTGTCAGACCCATACTGAACTATACCATGTGTAGCTGCATGCCAGATGCCATTTATCGCCAAAGCAGGAGACTGTTACCGAACACATGTACCTTCATGCGGTACTGGACTATGTCCTTACTGGGGTCATTGTCCTGTACCAAAGGAAGTGTAGAAAGTCTCTGTTGTCTTCTTTTACAACAAAGCTGTGGAAAATCTGTTCAGTGGCTACAGTAACAGCGACTTGCTCTCGTTTAAAGTGCAGCAAGATCGCAAGCAAACTGTTATTCAAGTCAGGACCATAGAGGAGTACACTGTTGAGAGAAACGCCTTCGTACTGTACACTTAAGTCAAAGACGACTCTAATCTGACAAGGCTTTTGAGGATGGTATACCCCAAATATTGGTAAATACCAACTCTCCTGTCCTTTTAGAAGTGGAGAAATCTTGTTGTGGAGACTGAACACTGAATTGCTCCTTGACATGGAACTGGTTAGGACACGGACTAAGAAAGGAAGGTCGTCCGTTGTCAAGTACACTGGTTATGTAAACACTTGGTGCTGCAGGCTTGTGGCCTGTCCCTAAGCAGATGTCTACCACTACGATCCATACTAGGTCGAGGTCACGACCCAGCAACAGAAGAATCTTGGCTTCACGGTGGAGAGGAGGAATGCTATCTGCTATGGGCTTGAGATGGGAATGATGCTGCTCTACCCCGGGAGTCGGTATCTCATCTCTATCTTCTGGGATGTTGTTGCACTCCATCAGCATTGGCAATGACACTTTTGTTGCTCCATTTAAGGACTGTGCGAAGAAGCCTGTGGCCCCTCTCCCCGACATTGCTGTCACACCTGCACAGGCATGGAGGGTGTGTGGCGAGTCTGAACCCTTGATGCAGACAAGGTCAAAGAAGTGGTATCTGGCCAATGACCTGTTACTCTGCTCATCGAGAACTACATAGACATTCTTTGTCTTTTCGGGCTTGGTTTCTGGATAGACCTTTACCAAGCAAACCTTGGAGCAGGATCTTCCGCTTTTACCTAGTCCACAGACTTCAGTGCATTTTGAGGTGACTTGCGGTCGACCAGGTTTTGCTTCTCCCTCCCCGCCATGCTCAGAGGAGGTTGAAGGGAGTGGCCCTTGATGAAGCGCTGTGATATGACTGTCACATTCTCTACACTTGATCGTTTCCTTGCAGTTCTTGGCTAAGTGGGAGGTGGTAGAGCAGCATCTGAAACAAATACCGTTATCTTTGAGGAAAGCCTTGCGCTCCTCAAGAGCTTTGTTTCTGAATCCTCCTCAACGTTTGAGCAGATGCGACCTCTTATGTAGTGGGCATTGTTTGTCAACGTTGCTTTTCTTGTTTGAGTAGTCTGCCTGACTTGTGTCATGTGGTGAGACTTCTGCCTTGTAAGCAGAGACTGAGCCTTTATTTCATTTATTAGCTAGTTGCTCAATTTTCTGTGTACCTGTATGGCCTGCTGACAGATTGAAGCTTGGGTCATTGCGCGTCCGGGCCTCTTTCCTGATGAAGACACAGAAGAGAGAGAATAGAGCGAAAGCAACTTGGTATGTTTGCTTGTAGGTGGAGACTCGTGTCATCCACTTCTCTTGGAGGTTGTAAGGCAACTTCTCCACAATGGCTGCATCCCCTCGGGCACTGTCTAGGTACAGTAAGTAAGCCCTCGCAAGTAACCTTCACTCTTGGCCGACTCCAATTCTTGTAAAAGATCTCCGAGCTCTCTGAGTTCACCTGGAACCTTGTTTATAATCTTTTGGAAAATTCTCAATCTGACTGAAGAGATATTTTTCTATGATCTCTGGAGCGCCGTAGCACTCTTCAAGGCGCTCCCCAAGCCTTCTGTAGGCCGAGGTTGGGATGACTTGTGTGCACTGCACGAATCCTCCTCAAATGCGTTGCAGAATGATTCCCTAACTATTTTGACAGGAGATCCAGCTCTTCACTGGCAGCCAGGTGCAGCCCCTCCATGGCAATCCTGAATGACGGTTTCCATGCCAAGTAATTCTCTGGGCAATCATCAAACTTAATGAGCCCTGAGTTGAGGAGCTCTCTGCATGCTAAGTACTTAGCAACATCGCTCATGCTGGCTTTGTTGTTAAGAAGTGGCTGTGGTGTGACCTTGATGTGTGAGGATGTATGTGGCTGTGCGAGGAAATTGTACTGATCGGTTGGCATTGTCTTCTCTAACTGCTGTGCCAAACATTTCCTTCATGTCCCATATATGCCGCTAAGCTAAGCCTATATGGCTTAGTTTCTGGAGCCATATAGGCTCCAGAAGCTAATATGGCTTAGCTTCTGGAGGAGGCTTTACATCTAGTTGCGACTGACGTTCAACATACTCACAAACATGTTTGAAAACGCCGCTTGTCAGTTTTTCTCCCCACATTCACTCCCTGCTGCTGCCTCCAAAACCTCAGCCTCAGCAATGACCGCAGCTTCTTCCTCTTCATGCTTCAGAGCTTCGAGCTGTGCTTCCATACGTGCGTGCGTCACTTTAAGTTGAGCTTTCTCAATCATAACTTCAGATTCCCTTTTGTCAAAATCAGCTTGAGCCTTTGCAGCAGCTAGGCTTGCTGAGGAACATTTCAACCTGGATGACGATGATGTGGAGACGACTGACTTTATCTCATATGCTTCAGGTGTTTCCTTTGTGTCTTCAGAATCATGTTGTTTCTCCTCCATCATGTATTGCTGCTGCTGCCTGGGCGTATAAAGTGTGAAATTAGGAGGCTTGAACTGAAGAACGTTTTCCTGTATTTGCAGTGCCCACAGAGAGGGTGCTTTTGAACTATTTTGTACGTACCAGTACCAGTCCGTACCAGTACGTGTAGCATCTACACACATCTACAGATAGCTAAGAAAATTGCACACAGAGTGAAGTTGAAGGGAATTTACTCAATCTTCTTTTCTCTTTTCTCTAAAACTGTAAATAAGGCAAAATCGATATATACAAATCAATGTACATAGCTCTTGCTAACATAAAGGTTAACATTACTATTGTCACATGTCAGCATAATTGATTTAGCAAACAAACTGAGCTACATAAAGCTTAGTTCTGTTTATTTTCCCATCTTTTAATTAAATGCTTATTTTCTAAACACAAAAGTGTTATTTGTAAATTAACAAGACGCATATGTACACACAGTAATCACAAACGTTACAAAACTTACAACCAATGACTCCAAGGAACAAGCGGAGTAGGAAAAGGAGAAAACAGCTTTTCTGAAGCACATGAAGCAGTAATCTTGAATGCTTCCTGGTTCAATCTGACCAGTTGTGTCACATGATCTCAGTTGACCAACTACAGGGCTACAAGAAGTGTCAGGACAAAGCAAAGGAAAATACACATTTCGTGCCACCAGATGGAACTGTCAACAAGAAATAATGAATTACAAAGTGTGTGCCATAACAACAACACATTGTACATTAAAGAAATTGTCTCCTATTTAATCAGTGCACCTTTCCTATCTTATAGGTTTTGGCAAGATTACAGGCAGGTGCTTGTTTTAAAGTGAGGGACAGGAGACATTGAAAAATCTCATTCTCACAAAGCTGAACAGCCGGCGATCCTGGCAACCTCAGAGGTGTGGATTGGAGGCAGCTGATTTTAATAATCTGAATGTGCCACCCAGAAATGGAGCTAAGCACCAGCGCATCTTAACTCTGAATACGCGTAACATTCTCAGCGGATTATTTGACTTTAGCAGTCTCACTTAATAACACCCCACTTAAGTCACCAACTCTGAATCGGGCCCTTAGTACCTAAGAAAAACACATACTCCGTGATGTATGATTTGGGTTTAAGACAACAGATTCAGAGGGAACCATGGCGTTTTGTAAAGTATGCACAAAGAAGGTAGCTACCAAATCTGGAAGCACAAGCAATCTATTCCACCTCCTCAAACAGCATCCCTTGCATCAGTCATCGTCAATTAATATCAGGATATATATCGAATATTGCCAAATGATTGGAAAATATTGTGATGCATATTTTTTGCCCATTTTGCCCAGGCCAAGGCTAGAATATGATATTAAATTAAATATTTTGCCCATCCTTGCTGCTGACACAGCATTGCAAACTGACAAAAGTGATGGAAATTGTTGAAACGATGTGCATGGAAATCCTTTTCCCACATTTGTTATGTTAAATTTACTTTTTAATATAATCATACAGTGTAGGTGCAACAGGTTATTTTGATCAATTTGGTGATCAAAGATATCAAAATTGATATTAAATAATAACTTAAATCAAATTTACATTCCTCGGGGCACCACCCTTTTTGCAAATTACTGATCTAGCCTTTAGGCTTCACCATGAACTTTGAATATCCCAATTGATAATTAAAATAATCAAACCCAAAGGGAACTTTGTCAAATTGTTGTGTGTAAGCTGGACAGTAATCTGATTACTGTTGGGTTTATGGCACCACCAAATTAACAGCTCAATGAAAGTAACTTGTGAGTTCTTGACGTGGCAGAGGATGGTTTTAAACCAACATTCAGGCAAAAACAACCAGGGAACTTGTTGTTACATTATAACAAGATTTATTAATATTCAGCAGCAATATCTTTACAGTCAATATTACATGAATGTCAGCCTAAACACAACAGGAAATCTTAACTGATAAGGAACCATGTACAGGCACAGAAGTACAGGTGTGCGTGCGTGCTTCTATTGGGGGGGGGTACCCAAGGAGAGGGTGCAAACCAAAATTGCGGACCTGGTTCAAGATGGCGGAACCGGCGACCGTCAAGGTGTGAAAAGAAGGATGCCGGAATTGCTCACATGAACACAGCATTAACAACATTGATGGATCAAACAATACAGAAAATAGCTCTACAGCACAATTGCTAACTAAATCTGCCCAGATATCAAGCCATACTTGGAGAATTAAAGTCTGTGGGTGATTCAGTGAAGATTTGATCCGTTGATTTCCAGTTGGCGCTGAGCAGGTCGGGATGGTGGTGCGGGCTGGTCCTTTTATCTCACGCTCGTCAGTGAAAAACACAAATCCTGGGTCACAGCAGTGGAGGATGGAAGGAGGATGATCGTCGACGTAAAGATGGTAAAAAAGGGAAGCTAGTTGCCTTTCTTTGTCCAAAAAACCCCAAACTTTACTGTAGTTTTACAGTAAGTGAAATGAACAACCGGTTTTCTAAATTCTACTCAAGTTACTGGAACAAAGCCTGGTTAACCGTACTCTACCGTGGCCAAATGGTGAGATTAGGAAATGTAGCTCTTTGTTCTTCGTCCCGAAAAGAGAGGGAAAACTCCTTCAGGGTCGGGACATGAGCCGAGGTCTCTTTGCAGCAAGCCAGAGCATTGTACAGAGAGGCTGATTTGAAACTGCCCGCCGGTTTTATGGACAAAGTGACATCGTAGGTCGGGGCGGCCACACCCGACGAATGACTGTTGAAAGTAGGGTCCATGGGCGGGGTTTCACACCCAGGTGTGAAAATGTATAGGATCCAGGGAGGTTCAATAGCTCCCCTTTTTCTCCCTGGACAAAAGAGCATGTGGTCTCAGCCGCCATTAGGGTCTGAGGCCCTACAACAGTATTAATAAAATATCACATGGTATATTAGCAAAATTACCAAAGAGGGTCAGACAGTAGTCCTTTACATTTTGTTTTTCAGCAAACAACTCAATTGAATGTTCCAAAGAAGGCAGTAAAGGCACCTAAGCCAGAGCTTTCCATAAGCACCAGCTGCCGGCCAAAGAGCTGACTACTCATTTAAGTCCAGCCGGCTACTTTATGATACAACTTTTTGATTCTAATAAAATAGTTTTGATTAAAAAGTTGCGATTCGCTATGCGTATACATTTACGACCACTAGCCTCCGCTTCAAAACAATGCGAACATGATGATAGAGAAACGTGCCTGTCTGCATGTATCAGCCCTGCCCCACATGCTCCATATGGATGTGTGCGTGTGCGCACTCAGCTGAGAGGTTGTGTCGCGCCGAGTAGAGAGCGGAGAGATGTCTACAGTATTTGAAAAATATTAGCAAAAGAATTGATGACAAAACACATTAAGCATTGCATTAATTGCACAGACAAGGGACATCCTCATCAGACAGGCTACTTCGGAAAACACTGGAAAACACCGGTGGCAGTGACGATTGCGCAGTAAGTGTTATCAAGTCCACTGAAAGCGCTGCACAGCTTAATGAACAAACGAATGAATGAATTATCTTTACTTACATTGCGCTTTTTACAGCAGAGCCATCTCTAAGACGCAGTGCAAACATGTCAAAGTAACAGGTCATTGACAAAAATATAGGCTATGCCTTAGCCTCACACTGTAATTTTACACTTTAAAATGTCCTAGAACGTGTTTGAATTTTTTGCCATTGACCAATAATGCAAACTAATGCAAGATACAATCACCTTTTAAAAATAAAATATGATGTAATGGAACTTTCTGCACTAATATACTGGTTATGATCAAGTATATATGTTTTTCCACATCCTACATTTTATCCATGGTGTAAATTTTTGGTTATCCTGTCATTGAGTAATTTTCTCCTGCTTTTTGTGTAACAAAGTGAATGTTCACTCTGAAATCATACTTGCTTACCTGCTTAGAGTTTATCAATAGAGAAGAAAAGGGAGAGGAAAGATGCCACCCAAAAGGAAGCTAGAGTGTAGTGGAAATCAACAGACTGACAGGCTTCTTAAAGAGGAAAATTGTCTTACTGTCAGGAATAGGAGTGGTTTTAAATATTAATAGCTATTTACAGACCTAATTCTCCTTTATTCAGTACATGTGTATAATTTGGTAGGCAAACTGATTAAAATATGCAATCATTAAGATCAGTGTACATGATGGAATAGTGACATTAGAATGTGACAGTGGCCACCAAATTTGGGCTTTTATGGCCAAACTTCATCTCTGAGGTGGGCATGCCCCCTGCCCCCCTAGCTGGCTACTTTTTCCCACTGGCAGGCTGCTCCATATCCTTGTGGAAAGCCCTGCTAAGCTGAAGATCAATTTACCCAAAGTTTATGTAACCTTATATCTTCTATTATGAACCAACACAAATT
>OMOW01109225.1:0-17558 GCA_900312555.1 Lamprogrammus exutus
AGGGTGGCAAGACATGAAAATGACCACCTGTCGGCACACCAAGCACCTGTGAGATTTCTGAGGGAGGCGGTAGAATCACAGCCGTAGCCGTCATTGTCAAACAAATACACAGGTCTGACAACAGGTAATAATTTGCTGCCATATATTTCAGCGTCATGAACAAACTCCCCGGTTTCTCAGTTTCAACACAAGCACAAAAACAATAATGTGAAGATACTAATTACAGGATCCATTTGTCTGTTAGATGTCCAGCCACATTTATGGTTTATCCAAATTACATAATTACACTGTGGTGCTGTTAATACATCCATCCATTCTCTATACGCACTTATCCTGTATAATGTCACGTCTTTAGGTGATTTTCCATAACTTAATTCCTACCTCAAATTGCTGCCAGACTTAAGGAAACTAATAAAAATATCTTCAAAATATCTTCAAGCTAAATTTGATATAGTACTGCTAAACTTGTATCCGTCACTGCTAGTTTTACTCACAGGGTATTTTATAGATTCAGTCAAGTTTGTTTATCGTGTCACTTCACTCTTTGGAGCCTTTGCTAGAGTCGGCACCCTCCATTCGAAGACCAAAAGGGGCTGTATATCTCTGATGTATATACGGTATACCAACACTGACATTTGATTTCACATTCAAAGAGTAGTTTGAATATAGATGAAGGAGCCAAAGCATAAAAAATGGGTTGTCAAACATGAAGCTCTTGGATTAATGCAGGGACTTCTGCAGGGACACATGCAGTATCAGCTGACGAAAGTTATTTGGCTCTGTGCACTGTATATTTCAATTGACACTGCTTCCCAGGTGGGCACGGCCTTCAAAGCCATCAAAGTGTCAATCAACAACCCTTTTAGGCTCCAACTATCTCAACCAGTTCAGTTCTCAACTGCAGGTCCTCAATTGTTGCCTCATCAAAGTGAGTAGTGGAGATGTTCTAACAAAATTTTACTGTAATTGGTTGCTGCCTTTGATGATTGATCTTGTATCTGCACTCACTGTGCATTCAGAAGCATTTTGTCAGCTTAGATTGAACAGCCATCTAGTTACATGTCTTTTGACAGCCATGCTCTGATCCTGGCCAGATACACTTAGCTGCCACTGAGAACAGTCTAGTCCATTCTGATACAATAACCCTGCATTTTACAACAGTGAACTGCATGATGTGTCATTCATAATGATACAAAAGTAAACAGCCTTTAAACAACCATGATGAATGACAATCAAATTGAAAGAAGAGTGAAAGTACTCTTAAAGATATATATTAAAGTCACTGCACACACATAATACATCCACACGGGATTCTTATTGTGGTTTTTTTAAAGACTGTTTGCAGACCACGCTTGATTCATATCTCTTTGACTCTGCTCATAGGTTTATTTCATCTGTAACTTTAAGTGACAACACCTGCATGGGTGTGCAGACTTATATTTATTAAAGAAAGCTCTCAAAACAGCAATAAGATTCTAGTGCTGAAGCAGTTAAGCAATTATTAATTTAGTCGCTTGACAGAGAATGAATGAATGATTTAATAAATGATGAATCATTTCAATAATATCTGGTTCCAGCTTCTTCGATGTGATGGTTACTGATTCATATCGCTGCAGATGGAATCTTTTGTTCAGACACACCAAACAATCTAAAGACATATCTTTAGATAGGCATTTGTCACTCTTTTTACAGTCAATATATTGTAAAGATTAATTCATGACAATTGCTGAAAACATTTTGTCTGTCAGAATAAGTTGTTCACATTAACACATTGTTGTTGTAACCGTATTAGAAAGAGTGGACGTTCTCTTTAACTTAAGCTTAAGCTTTTTTTTTTTGCTTCACTGTTGTGACAGATGTCTTCTTTACAAAAAGGTTGACTACATCTCCCACAGACAAATCCCAACTGACAGTCTCGTCTGAAATTGTGTGTCTGTGGATTACCTCTGTATCCTGTCATCTCCTCAAACATAATCCCTTCTTGACACTTCTAAAGCTGTTTTCCTTTTCTTCTTCCTCTAGTTGATGAGTTGTTCAAAGAGGCAAACGTCAGATCGAATGGAACTATCAACTACGAGGAGTTCACCCACATGGTTACGCTGCCAGCTGTTGACTATTGATTATTTCAGGAAAATAACCTCAAACCTTCAGCCATGGTGAGGGATGGACCTTCACACAGACTGAACTCGACTGTAATCACATGATGTTGACAAATACAATCTGTACTGGCAGAAAAATGAGAGTGAAATTATTATCTGCTCCAGTTTTCCTAAATTTTACTAACGATTATTCACTGTAATTAGTTAAAAACATTGCAAAACACAGATATTTACTGACACACCTCAAGCCAGAGTCACATTTGCTTGTTTGATTTTCAAATCCTTTCTGTAAAGAGGTCATTGTCTTTTTTGGAATTCTGTCTGCTGAGCTCTGCTGTTTTGACTTTCTGTGTGCCACATCTTTTTCCTTTGAGGATTTCTTTAAATTACTTATGCATAATTCTTCTGAACATTTGGTAACTCTCCTAAGTGACGTGTATTTTTCAATAATTTACAATAAGCACCATTATAAAATCTGTTTCAAAAATTTTATTTAGTTGTAAAAAGCACATTATATAAATATCCATATGCAAAATTAAACACATTACGGATTAATAACAATATTATCATTCCCTCCAAAACATATCAGTTGTATGGCTTATGAGGAGTTAATTTAAATGGAGGTTAAAACTGAATATTGTTGAGAGGTTCTGGAGTCAGAGAAGAGGCTCTGTTGATGAATGCTAAAGCACCTGTAAGGAATAGAGTACTGAGAGCAGATAAGTGATGCATTAAATGTGGCACAAATCCCATTTTGATCATGGAAACCAAAATACAAATCAAATGACAACAAGAAGTTCAACACACTAATAATAAAGTTCAAAAAGAGAAACAAAGGTCTCATTTGAAGCTACAGTCATGGAGCCAAATAATTATATTTCTTATCATCTTTCCTGAATGCATCAATTTGAAATTACTGAGAAGCAGGAGTGAGTATTCCTGGTGACAATTCCACATGTATATAATATTGAAATGTGTATCTGGCATGCACGTCCATAGAAGACATGTCTGAAAGTTTGTTTGGATTCATAACTGAATGGGGCAGCAAATTGCTTCCCTCCAGCGACATGTCAGCTTTTCACAAAAATACATAAAACACATAAGTAAAGGGGACGCACAGTAGTATATTTCCCTAATTACTCCCACCATCTACCTGTAAGCTTACAAAATCCACTTTAAACATATCAGCAAGCACATTGAATTTTTGGATGCTTGTTGTATTGAGATTTTGACATGTTAGTCTTTAAGTGGCCAAATGTGCACAAATGTAAACATTTTCTGTGAGCCCACATTGGATCTGATTACATGTTTCAGCAACAGAAAACAAATGTTTAACATCAACTTTTGGTTTTGGTCAGCTGATCAGCAATCATAACAGAAGAAATCATTTGTGGAAGTTGAAGAAAAAGCCGTTTCTTCGCTGACGCTGTCCTTAATTCATCAGAGTGCAATGCAGCTGCAAGACCTCATGCATTTTGCATTAGGGTCATAGCCCCAATCATACACATGTACCCATATTCATTCACTTGTGATCTTCCTTTGTTCACATTTTTCACCTTTGATTTAAAATATTGAGTTCACGTCCTCCCTGGGGGCTGTGGTCATTGTAAATTCAATCATTGCCATGTACACAGACAAGACAGGTATCATTTACTGTCACTTTCATTGCTATATCACCACATTATTCCTGAAATGCATTAAATATCACAGACATCTAACTGTATGACTGTTGACTGTAACTTGGCTGCTTTGGTCTGTTGGTGAGTTGCCTGAGTAAAGAATGCAATTCTGACAAAGAAGTTAAAACAGAACTGTTGTATCTATTAAACAGTGACAAAAAAATCTCTTTTCCAGCAAATTCTCTCAAAATGCATGTCTGACTACAACAGGCAAAGTATGTATTGCCAGTGAGGTTTTTGTTCCTCCAAAACCAGAGGAAAAATGCAAATAACAAAAACATAGAACATATACTTAACACACTGTACAAATAATGATCTGCGATGTATGATAAGTGGTTCCAAAACATCTCTCCATTTTAACGAGAAACACTTATTCTGAAACGCTGGAATTGAAATGATGATTCAATAAAGAGTTTAAAGCACTAATATCCAATTTTCCAAATATTCAAGTAGGTAAAGCACTGGGCCTGCCAATACCTGACCCAAAAATCTTTGTAGCCCGTGTGGCCTCTAGCACCAATGATTTTCACATTTATGAGGCTTTTTAAAAGGCAAACTGTAAAGCCAATGTGAGACATTTACCAACTGTTACTGATACACCATCAAAGCTTTTTACAAGTCTCATGAATTTATAAATGTCATATTAAGCATTCATGCTGCATTTACTATTACTTGTACCACATTATACTGTCAGTACACTGTGTATACCTCCCCGTTTTAACTGTACACTTTCTGCTGCTGTCAAATGAAAGCATTGTACCAATTGCATCTAAGCATGTAATTATTGCATACGGATGGTCTCTCTGCTAAGAGGTTTATTGCTGGAAAAAACATACCAGATATGACATCTTCCTAACTTCTTCTATGACACTGAAACCTGGATTCATACAATGTCATTCTGATCAAATTATGTAATATAAAAAGTGCAAAGAAATATTTACATTCTCATTGTTTTCAAAAGAAAAAAAGGCTATGACATCCTCTTCAATATTTCACCAGCTCACACATGCAGAGATTTGTAGTGGGTTTAACTCACGCTGGGTCGCTAGTGGAGAGGACATTAGGAAAGGGGTTGGAGTGGACAGTTCATTTTGTTCCATTATTCAGCTCTACAGCAGGTCGGTGGGAAAGGAAATGGGCTCTTAATACAATCAGCGAGCCTGTGGGCCACACGTGACTGTTCAACTCAGATTACACCTCAGTGGCGAGGGCTGCCGTTGGCACGAGAATGCTGGCTGCAGGTTTTGCAGCACTGAGCTTGCACTGTGGTCAACGGGCAACGTCCCAGCCAGCGGAGAGTCTGACAGAAACGAAACGTTAGCCGATCACGAAGGCAAACCGCTCCTGTGTGGGACACATGGAAATGGACGTTACATACAGAAAATTGATTCATTTTTTATTCAATTCAACATGACTGGGAACATGAATATTAGCCTTTGGACAAACCAGAACGTCCCCTTTAATTTGAACAGCACCAGATAAAAGTTTGTTCTGTACCATTCTCTAAATCTTTGGTTCTCAAACTAAGGTATGAGTACCTTTAGTCATACCTGATGTGCCCCCTGGTGGTATACCAGGAGACTCTGGAAACTCAAAGCAACTGAAATCTATGGAAATTATTTTATTGGGGCAACTTAATAAAAATGGTTTAATTCAGGAATAGATTTAATGTTTAATTGTTATTCTATGGGGATGTATTCTGGGTTGGTGTCAGTAAATATTTGCACTCACACCGTAAACGTCTCATTTTCAACACAGCACAGAGGCACATGTGAGGTTTTTCTGTTTGTGGCTTGTTGGTGAGGTTTTCTTCAGTTTGCTCAGAGGTGGTAATGTTCAGACAGTGAACGTTTATTTCAGGTCAGAGTGTGGACATGCTCGCAAATGAACCAATGTAAGTGATGGAAGTAGTGTCTCTGAAATTCCATGACAATAAGACAGTTACATATAAAATAAAAACAGACTGAGGAAGTGTAAAAAAAGAAGGATGAAACACTGATTCATAATTATTTAACTAGTAAACTGCTTCCTGACAATGTGAGCCTAATTAAGTATTGATGCAGAATTTTGATGACATGTACTATATGTATTGTACCTAAACCAGTAAACATCTACACTATGGATTATTAAGCATTGAATTCCAGAAAAATATAATTTAGATCATTAAATTACGTGGTCTTTCTTTATGAGATAAAACTGGTACGAAAAATGTTGCATCATTCAAAAAAACTAAGAGCATAATTGTTATAAGTTGGTGTTTACATAGCATAAAAAGCTTAGATTCATAACCATATTACAAGTATACATTTACTTAATTGAAATATTTCTGGTGTAGAAGAAAAATAAGCGCTGTCAAAATACGTCATAGTGTATAAAGAGAGTTCATGGACCACAGTTTTAAAGTAATTACACTCTCCGTCCTTTCTCATTACTATCATGATCAACCTTTATTTCATCTTGACAGATGATTTAGGAAGGATCATCATTTGTAATGGTGTCAAGTTACACAAAAAATCTAATTACACAGTTATTAGATATTGATGATATTTAATATTAGCGTTAAAGAGCTTAAACACCCATTATTCTGGGAAAGACAAACACTGTAGACAGACTGTATGACTTGATAGAGTTAAATTCAGAAGTTTTCATCAGTGTTTGTTTGTCTGTCAGCAGGACTCAAAAATCTCAAAAGTGAAAAAAATGAAGATATTTTGTAGAGAGATGAGACTTTCATCAAGGAAGAGCGGATTAGATCCAGAACTAAGACATGGATCTTAATGAAATAATTTAGCTATGTACTGTATATCTGTACATCAACAAGTAAGGTGAGAAAGATACAACTGCTACCAATGTGTGGCTAAGATTATGCAAATTTAGCCGTTGTAAATGGCCATATTTTCAACAGTTACAGACATAGATCCAGAACAAGATCACATCTGCAATACCACTGTAAAAAGAATTAGCATGATACCTCATTTAACCCATCTGGTTGTAAGGTTACAACAGTAAAAGTCTGGGTTTATGTTGGCCAAAAAACAAATGAAAGTGAAATCAGGGGACTGCTGGGCATTGGTGGATGTGTGTGCTGTCTAATTTGTGTATGTGTTGCAACATAAACAGGTGCGCGCAAAAAACCCTCCACTCTCCACAGTTGCTTTGCATATGAACTAATTACCATGAATGGGTTTAATGTGGATGTTGCAGATTTTGTAAAAGGCATGATTTGAGCATGACTGCAGAGATTGGTTCCCCCCAAATCGGTGATCCCAAAGGTGTAAAATGATTAAACCAGAACACAACACATCTCATCAAAACATTTGCCATGTGGGAGGCAGCCCAGTATTTCAGCAGCGCTTTTGTGCACACAGGTTTCTACCCCTAATCCAGTACAAACTTCAGACCATCTGGTGTCTGGTCTTTCGTAGCTAGCAGCGGTATAAAATTGAAAAAGCAGGTCAGACAGCAATTTGAGAGTGGGCTGATACTGAAAACGTTGCACTTCATAACTCACTGATTGTTATTGATTATTGTGATTGATGATTGTTATTATTATTATTATGTTATTGATATTTTTGTCATATCTAACTCCTTGTCATCCCATTTAAGAGCAGCTGAGTGGGCAGT
Organism: Lamprogrammus exutus; assembly: GCA_900312555.1. Classification (NCBI taxonomy): domain Eukaryota; kingdom Metazoa; phylum Chordata; class Actinopteri; order Ophidiiformes; family Ophidiidae; genus Lamprogrammus; species Lamprogrammus exutus. The sequence continues at coordinate 7,403 of OMOW01109225.1, forward strand.
CAGAGGTCCTTCAGGAATTCAGTTGTATGAACACTTCTAGCCCCTGATCGTTATTGCTCTGGAGTAACTGATGAGGTAGTAAAACAAGCCCACACTTTCCTGTTAAGTCCTTTACAAGCTGAGTTTGGTAAATAGTTTTGCCATTTCTGAGAAGGGAAGCCTGGGCTGTAAGTATACTGCGGGTCAGCTGAGACAAACTTGAAAATTGCAACACATTTTCTTTTTTACAGTACTTCAGTTTAAATATTCACTTATCAGAAACTCTGTGAGCACAGTCTGCATATTAAGTATGGAGTTATGACTTTCAGATTGGACCTTTTAAATGAATGAAAGTGCAAAATGCATTAAAAATCATGATCAGCACAAGCTGGATGGATTCCTTGGCATTAAGAGTTTTAAGATGAAAAGATAAATGATAAACTAAGGTCAGTATTATACTAAATTGTAACTTAACATATGTTTGCAGACACAGTTGCTACACATGCAGTGTTTCTCACATAATCGCTCAAACACTACGTCCACCAGGGGGCAATGTGAGGGCCAAAACATAAATCACCTTAAAAGCCACTTCCAAACCTACGAACTGTGCCGATGTGAACTGACAACTGTTGTCTGTAACAATTGTATGTGGGTTTCAAGTCCATACCCAACAGTGCAGCATCAGTCTCAACAATAAATAAGGACATGTGGCAGGGCTCATCATTTTTAGTAACCACAGCACGTGAGCAGCCCAGCACGGAAATTGGGGTGCGGTGGTACATCACCAGCTAAACCGTGGGAGGTTGCAGTGGCATGGCATAAAAGTGTGCATCATTAAATGTTCTTTGGGAGAACTGACACTGACAAACCAGTCCACAGTCAGCTCAACCTTTGCAGAAGCACCACTAATGTGTGTGTCAGTTGTGACGGTGCAGATAATTCTGTCCATGGTGATATTCTTGGACAGGTAGGGAATTTGGACTTCTGGTATGTCCACTTCTCTTACAGTGCATGTCTGTGTGGATCAACACGCTCTGGCAAAGTGTCATTTTTTTCTTGCTGTTTATACATGTAGCATTTGCAGCTGGAGAATGCGTGTGCGTTAGCCAGTTGTTTGTCAGACCCAAATTGGATTTTCAGCAGGTTTCCAATTTGGTTTGCACCTCTGTCTTGTACCTGGCATATTCCTGGTCTGTACGGCCTGCACAGGGACAGACACCGACATTGATTTAGCCTGTTCGTCAGCTGCTTCAATTTCTGTTGCAATAGTAATCACCATGGACAGTCAGTTCAGTTTCTAAATTCATTAGTCCCTTGTACATGTTTCCTAAAATCATGTCTTTCAGCCACCGCGTTCTTTTTGGGTGTGAAGTGAGTGTGTAATGCCAAGATTGCGGTGTCCAGCATGTCACCTGTCTCTGGCAGGGTGTAAAAAAGTCCTCGGTCCCAAGGCAGTGCAGTAACAGGACTCTCTGGCTCCCCTCCGACCATGCATTCCCTGTAGCATTGATTACCAGCAAGTAGTTTCCGTAACATTTTCAGCCATGTAGGAAAAGTTATGGCTGGCTCCCCTGGGCATGGCAAAAATTGCTTGGGGAATGGAGTAATTGGAGATGCCATCACAAAACAGCAAAGTAGCAAAAAGCATCAAAAATAGCAAAAATGTACAGTGGACATTGTCTCACATTTGGTATGGCTTGCGCTTGCAGCATGCAGGATTTCACGGGATAGTTTTTAATCAGGTAGTAGCACGCACAAAACATCATGGCACCTTGGTCCAGCTCAACTCAGAGCCCAGATGGACTCAACCTCCTGTTTACTATTCTCAATAGCAAAATGTTGTACGGGTCAGCAGCAACACCTTCAGGTCAAAGGACACAACATGGGCGTCTCCAGCAATCTAGAGATGGTCACTGTTCAGGTCCATACATGTACAGGTTCATACATGTGTGGACCTGTACATATGTGGACCTGTACATTTAATAGATAGGTCTGTTATGTGAATGGATGTGCAGTTAAATGTTAGAGAGATCAGCTGCTAATCCGCTGGTTTGGTTTGTGAAATGAATCCGTGGTCCTGCCTGAAGCTACGCTCTGAGCTCCAGCTAAAACCAGCTTTACACAAGTTATTAAATTCTGGAATCAATTTTGAAAAAGAACAGGGGGACAGAGGCTAGTTGCTTTTGAAGGTAGATTTGTCAACATCCACCCCTTCAGAAGCAGTCAACTGTAGATTAGGCTACCTCAAAAGAGGTGAAAAGAAGAAAATCCTGTTGTCTTAAATCTGTCGTCTAAATCTCTGTCTGTAGAGGAATTGGGGGTGTGGGGTGGCACTCTGAATGGCCTTGCTCAGTGGTCAAATCCTGACCTGGTCAAGTCTGTGATTTGCCCTAACTGCCTTTTTCAAAATTACCCAGATATGCTCCTTATTTTAAGTAATTACAAAAAAAAATCCCCAATGTCATGACATCAGTGGGTTACAGAGGTCACAGCTGCAATTCTATACACAGCATTTCCTGTGTGCAAGTCCCCTTCTATACACCCCCCCAACAATGTCTTTGACCTACTCCCCAATCCTGCCCCCACACACTCCAGAATGCCTCATATAGAACAGTAAACAACAAAAGGAGATAGTGGGGCGTGGGATTTCCACTGTGTGCCTCTCTTTCACTGTATGAGCTTAGAGTACTGGTGAGTGAGTTTGGATGAGTGTACCTAGGTCTTAAGCCTCATTGCCAGTGTAGTAAGTATCATTGCATGAATTTTTCAACCAAAGAAAACAACAACAATGTAAACCCATAGGACTGAGTAAGGGTTATTCCAGCACTGCAAGCGAATGAGCCTGAGAACAAACAAGTTGAATGCGAAACTGGGTGAACGGTTGCTCAGTGACCTATATGTTGAATGGAGAAGACCTTTTAAAATGTGCAAATTGTGAAAGTCTGTGATACGGCATCATCTCCATACGAATGATAATTTATAATCTTACAACTATACGAGCCTGACCTTTAAATATTTGTCTGAACGTAAACAAGCAACAGACATGGCCAAAGCTATGACCTTCACTACCATAAGCATCTCACTCCTCTTTTATTGTCTCCATGCACATAAATACAGTACATACATAAGCATAAATCTATACTGCATTTGTGGCTACAAAGTAAGCGCACACCTACTGTCAACTTGCAAAACTTTATTTCCTATTCATCACTGTCAAATACTAATGCGAAATAAGAATGTAATGTAGATATGCATGTTTCAGTTACTCAACGGCTTAGGAGGGCATATGTATGGAATATTTAACACAAAACTGAACCAAAACATTTTGGGCTAGGATCACTCAATTTATAGTTGTGACAAAGACACTTACTGAGGCAGAATATTTTACAGTGGAACATGTTGCTCTTCTGCTATCTAAAAGGTGCATTATCTGGTTCAGTTCCACCCAATCACCCGATGGCTGCTTAATAAGAGAGCTTTTTGCTCTGACCTCCATAAGGGTAAATAGTGCTCCATTACTGTACAGTGCAGTATCTGGAGAGTAGAGAAATGGCTGAAAACCTGCTTACTTGCTTTAAAGTACACCCACCTGCCATCTATCCATCCATTCTCTATACCTGCTTATCATAGTCAGGATCGTGAGGGGGTTGGAACCTACAGCAGCAGTCATTGGGTGAGGGCCAGGGTACACCTCAGACGGATCGCAAGTCTATACTGACCTTTGTGAAGGAATATAATCCAGTGCATCAACATGGCTTTTTGTGTTGTTAATAGTTTTTGGAGGACAATGGCAAAGAGGCTGAGTGACATCAGGCTTTGGTTACACACACAATACTCGATAGAAGGAGAAATTAATCTCTGGTTTTCTGCTTTTCATAGCATTTGCTGATAATAAAAAGATAAGATAATACTGAACTTTTCCATTGAGCTTGTCTGACTGGTGATCTCCTGAATGAGGTGGAGCATGAAGCCATCTAAATCACTTTATTAACCTTGGATCCAATCCATAAAATAGATTTGCAGCATGTTAAACTTAGATTATCCAGTTACAATATTTTTTTAAATTAACTATTCCCTAGATTTAAGAAGAATACCATTAGTATTCTCTTTCAAATTTGTAGAAATTCAGACTAGAGTCAAATGCTGTGGTGTCTGACTATACAAGGCCATACACACAGTATAAAGGAAACTTTTGTTTTAAAGGACATACTGTATATTTTTAATTTAGGGGTTTATTTTGCAATACTTTAAAGCCCACTCTGTTCTGACTAGGATGTACCTCCAAGGACTTTTCTGATGTGCATTCGACTACGAAAAGGCATACATCTTTCTCGTTTTTGTGTGAATATGGCTGTACAGTTGTAAGTTCAGGCTACATATCCCAACCCTACCCTAAACCCTTACACTAAAAATGTATTAACCTTTTGGGAATGCAAGCGAGAAAAGTCCTGACTGACCAAACACTCACTTGCTAGCCCACTTCATGTGTGTGTCTAACCAGGCATGTTGCATTTTGACATCAACATGTTATGGAAACCTATGGACCTTTGGGTTGGGCTTAATGGATGAAAATCTCTAGGCATCAACCTCAGGTTTTGCAAATTTGACAATGTACAACAAATACTTTACACTATACTTCACACAACAAATACACTACACTGTATTACAGAGATTAAATGAGGGAAAACAACAAGAAGCAGAATGCACTATGTACTATGTTTGAAAAATACTGGAAAAATACCCACTTTCTATATTCTGGGGCTGGGACTCTATCATTTTATTCCAATAATTCAGAGGGTTGAGAGGTTCAGCGAGAAAGACAAAATACAAGGCACTAGACAGATGCATTTTGAATACATTTCCACCAGAGAAACCAAACTGGACATTATTGTCGTTGAGCACAAAGCAGGGCTGTTATGCGAATTCTTACCAAATCTTAAATGGGTTCACAACCATGTGAGATAGAAACATGGAGTCCTCTCCTAAGGCCAAGCTTCAACAGTCACACATTCATCTACCCATTAAAATCAAACATTTGGTATTCTATACAGAAGTGGTGAACACTTAACACTGTCTGCATAATACTTTCAAACAAAATAACAGGGTGCATGTAACCTCTACATACTCATCCACTTGCCTTTCATCAAAATGGCAGCAGGCTAGTAAGTGAAATGCACATTACATTCAGTTAGCTCAATATCATTATAATAATGAGCACACTGAGAGCAACCTTTAATGCCCTTTGGCAAAGTCATGCTTTATTAATTGGTCTTAGTTGTAAGGTGATGCTGAGTGTCTAGGAAGGTGCCCATAAATAAAAACTATTATTATTATTATTATTGTTATTACCATTATTACTCATCCATACAGTAGCAAACATTAAGTCAAAACTTAACCCTCCCATCCACCTCCACCCACTGAAATAATTAGGAATGGATTTTTGTGCTTGGTGGGACTTGTTGTTGTAGTTGTTAGTGTTGTACTATTACATATTTATCATGTATAATTTATATTACTCTTCTGCTTTTTCTTCTGCAGCCCATTAGGCACAAAGTAGCTCCTCTGGTTTGATCCTTACCAGAGTAACTTCGAAGGGTTCAAATCAAATCAAATCAAGTTTATTTATATAGCCCAATATCACATGTCTCAAAGGGCTTCACAGGTTTTGTGGGGGTTTTCCTTGTCGCGCTTGCTTGAGCACTGTATCCTTATCATTAGGACTTCAGATGACTTGTCTATCTTTTGTTACTGCACTTTGTAAACGCTGTAGCTCAAGATTTGAGATGACTCGAGTACTATATCAAAAGGTGCACAGCAACTGAATCACACTAAACACGTATGTACTTTCTAAGGGTCTGTTCAGAGGGTCAGAGTTCGATATACCTGGTGCTGAGTCTCCACTATGACCGTGAGCAGTGGTAAGAGCCTAACAAATGTGAGAGGACTAAATGTATGATAAATGTGGAGATAGACATTATTCTGCTTTTGCATAATATATCCAATTTATGCTTGACAGACGCATGCATGATCCATGTGAAGAAGGACATCACACAGCCTTTGTCTTAATGTGTCACCAATTTTATTCACTTATTGAGTGGAAATCTTTTCTTGGATTCGCTTGGTTCCACACACGGTGTTACACGTGGTCACAGCACCAGCGTCACACTAAGTCTTACAGTTATTTTTACATGTGATTTAAGGAAGCCAGAAAGCATAAAAAGCTTCTACATTTGATGGGAGCTGAGTTGGACCAGCTTTTCCTTCGCTGCGTCAGACAAAAGCATGAATACTGCGCCAGCACTGTGGACATTCATGTGCATTGATTGAGCTAATGTATTGTGTTAGTCAATGAATCCCTCTGTGGCATGGCAAATTGACACAAGCAGTGGGTTATGTTAAATGTCAGACACTGGCCCGATTGCATGTTGTAAAGCTTTCCTCCTCACCACTGCCAGCAGAAAAAGCCTTTCAATTGTGCGAAATAAGAATTGATACACAGGAGGGAGTGGTATTGTTTTAGGATTGTGTGCTGCAGATTACTACAAATCCTTGTCATGGGTGGAAAGTACCATTTGCTCAAGTACTGTATTTTAGTAGAATTTTTGAGGTGTGTGTACATTATTTGAGCATTTTCATTTAGGGCAACTTCATATATCTACAAATCTGCAACATCTAATTCATGTGTAATGCATTTGTTTTTGCTTGATAATTCATTTCTGTTTTGGCATTATATGAAGTTTTAGAAGGATTAAAAATGTGTATTCATTAATTTAACCTGTAAAGGAGCACGTAAGTCTTTAAAAGGTATGAAGTCATTAAAACTAACCAGAGTGTTGCCAGCTCACGCCGGATGCAGTTGGCCAATCAGAACGGCGTGCACTTTTCAAGAAGGAGCATTAAAGAGACAGTATCTACAGATGCCTATTTTCACAGTGGTGCTGCAGCAAAGGAGAGTGAAGGTGAGTTAATGAGTTTTTTGCACATTGAAGAATTGCAAAGGTTTCAAAGAGACTCCTACAAGGATATCTGTTCAATACGTCCCTTTTAAAACTACAAACCATGCCAAATCTCACCCTGTGCACTCTGAAGCTGTGTATGACCATTTCCTACTACCCAAGAAAGTACAGACGAACTGGCACTGATTAGGAACATTCATACATTTTAGTGGGTTCACAATAACCCACTAAAACGACCACATTACACCTTTGGTTATCACTGGAGACATTTAGGCTTTTCTTATTACATTTCTACGTCATCTTGCTGTCAGTAAGAATGTTCCCATAAGGCTGCAGAGATAAAGTGTCTGTCAGGATGCGTGAATTAAAAATCATGTTCCCAGCAGAGAAAAGAGAAAACTGTTACACTGCTGTGTGCCACATACATGGAAGAGGCATTTTATTTTTTTTCACATTCATTTTAGGGATTGTTTTGATGATTCAGCATGCTGGATTCAGTCACCTTCCAAAAATGCCCTGGAAATTGTACTTGACAAAAGAGGAAAAAACATATAATGTATATCTGATTGTTCCAGTGGTTGTCTGCAACAAAGTAAAACACATAAACCACAATGTCCACTCAGATTAAAGATTACACACAGTGCCAAGGATGTCATTTTTTCCCTGAAGCATTATCTCCTGCCTCAAATATTTGTGATAACATTTGTACACCCGTATCCCTTCAAAATGTCAGCTAGGCCTGCTTTCAGTCAATAACAGGTTGCCCTCAGAGGAACACAATGATGTCAGATCAGATATAAAACATAAATGCCACTGCACTGTTGTGGCATGGATCAGAAAATTCAAAGACAGAGAGAAAATTGTGTTTGTTCAATTACAGCAGATAATTATGAATATAAAATGTGATGCAAAAACTGTTTATTTTTGCAGAATATTAGGATTTGTTTAAAGGACAAGGCTGGTGATATTTTATTTAGTTTTAAAAAATCACATAAAATGACTTATAACATATTATTCCAACTGTCAGTACATATAAATTTCCAATACCCTGTCTGCTGTGCTCAGTAGAAAGGCTGCTCGTTCTCAGTGTAGACCAGTAGCCATAACAGATTTGACCAAAAGTTATTCAAGCAGGCAAAAATTGTAATGTGTGTTTGGAACTATTTTTCACCGCACAGTAATACATATTTGATAAGATGGCTTTGTACTTTTGTAGAGATGTCGTCCTAAACAACAGTGTGGCTCTGTGAAATGTTTCAACAGTTTTTGGAAGACAATGAAGGTCTGTGGCACAGAGAAGCTATGCCAGGATTTGGCAACACAGGCATGGTCATTGTAATTTTTTTTTCATAGGGATTTGGTTTTGCACTTAAATACCATCCATGTTACAGTCTCATTTGTTCAATCAGTGGACAACTGATGCTGAAAACGTGAGCAGAGGAAGCATCCACCACTGCAAAATAATGATTCTTATACCAGACGAGGAGGCTTTCAGATGACCTCTTCAAAGCGACGGATACACACTGCTGGATCCATGAATGATCCTTTTCAAGGGAGACAATACATGCAGCCTACAATTTCCTTGTCCTGAATAGTTGCTTTGATTTCAAATATTTTCTACTTTAACTGCATTTGAAGAAAAAAGTTCCATCTCTCGTGTGTGTCTAGTTGACAAAGAGGATCTTTGAGTCTGCTGTGGTCAGACTTTCCATTGGAGGTGTGACGTGCAGCATCATTAGAGGAAGAGAGAGTGGAATCCCAGTGATATCAATGCTGCTGTTGATGGTCAGTCTAGGCCCAGTGCTTCATTGAGCCAAACAAGGCTGGTAACATTTTACTCCTGCAGTACAGCAGACCTCTCCCTAATTGCGGGTGTGAGTTGCAGCCTTTTTTGCACAACTCTTTTACTTCTCTTTATTTAACACTCCTCCTTTGTGGGTGAATAGGTTTATTACAACAAAGAAGGCAGATATTAGTGGATTAACTACATCGATGTTCTCACTGAAAACATGTTAATGGTTACATTCTGTCATTTTGGCATATAGTTGCAGCTCTTAGTAATCACCCTCCCACTGTCTCATATGCCTTTTCTTTTGACATTCCACTCAGGATACACTCTGACATGTGTAAACAGTCATCATCCAATCAGCATCAGCACCTGCTTACCACAATCAGCGTTGGTGTGTATGAGCCTCGATCGACTTCAACTGTGGAATTTCCCCTCCTTCGCATGTGAGAGGAAATTTACAACTTTATTTGCCACCCGAGAACAAACGACTTTTGTTCTCGACTCAGAGATGGTGCGTGTGTTGTATCTAACTGACAGGAGTAGTAGCTAGGAAAATAAGGAGATTAATCTATGGACATGATTGGAGCCTTGTGGACTGGCTAATGGTCACCCCCCCTGTTGGTTTCAAATAAAGTGTCAATGTAACACTCCACAGACACTTTGGATTTCATTAGCACCACTCCAAGAGAATACTCTGGCGTCACCAGACATGAATTTATGACACCTTTAGCCAGTCTCATCCTACACTTTCAGGATGCGTTATCTGCACACACACCAAACCAGATGTTCCCTCCAAAGGACTAATCAAACAGAGCCATAAATTCCAAGGCACACTCTTGAGTAATTCTCACTATCCTCTCTAAGGTTTAAGCAAAGTTTGTAATAACTATCTAGTAAGGATGCAATCAGCTTGTAAACCACATATTATTGATCAGGAGATCAGGTACATTAAATTGGTCCACTTTCCATGTCTCTACAACAAAAATTGACCGAGATCATTTTTAGCTGGTTAAATGTTTGGTGATATCATGGAGTAATACTGCCCCCAAGAGTATAGTTAATGCAAGAATGTGCGTTCTGATCACGGTCAGTCCTTCAATATTTAACCATGTGTATTTTGATATTCAGCATGTGAAATTAGCAATGTTTATAGCATGAATTTGTTTGGTAGTGAGGAGTGAGGAAGTGACATTCGATCGTCAGTTATTAGAATCTTATTAACATTAAGAGTAGGTCTGTTAAATAATTAAAATCAGAGTTAAGCAGTTGTTTAATCAAAATATTGTCTTTGAAGTTTGCAGATATCCAACTATGCAATTTGTGCTTAAGATCATTGTTGTATGAGCCATGGTGAATTCTTGGAAATATGAATTCGGTCAGGCAATAATAGGTTTAGAAACCATCTCAAACTAAATACCAAGAGGAACATCTC
>OMOW01109228.1:0-18158 GCA_900312555.1 Lamprogrammus exutus
ATTAAGAAGGCCAAACCTGTGGGAATCACCTCACTGCTAAATTTGTGTGTAAAAGTGGAACCTTTATTATGTTAGTCTTTCTCTCTCTCTCTCTCTCTCTCTCTCTCTCTCTCTCTCTCTTTCTCTCTATCTCTCTCCATGCCTGTCATCTCACCAAATAAACAAGCTTGAAATATTCACATCGTTTTCCAGCCAGACATGCGGAAGAGAATTGAGTCAGATTTTTTATCAGAATGCTTCATGTTTGCAGTTGAGATTGGCTGAGTTTATATTTGTTTGAATTACAGTCGCAATTAATATGCACAGTGTTTCTGGACTTGTTTGTGTTTTCACTAAAGTTCACTTAAAGTATTTTCCGTGTACGTGTGCATATTTGAGTATGCATTTTGGACACGTAGGTTGTCAGATGTAGTCCTACCACACACAGTGAGCATTCACTCACTATTTTAGGAATGCTCTGCTTTTAGCCTCCTGCTGGTTACAGTACATTACTAATTCATTTCTCTTTGCTATTCTGTCTCTGCTCCAATAGCCCCCCTTGTTTTGTTTTTTTCCCCTCATAAAATATTTAGGAATGATTTACTTTGTACTTTTAATGTGAAATTCATATGGTGCGTTTACCATTTAGAGGGCATTTTACTTTATCTCATAGCAACATACGTTTGCCAGATTTACACATGACATACAGCTAGAACCAATTAGAAACACAATGTGACTCAAGTTAATAATTCATGTAGTCATCCTCTGACCAAGTGAAAACAATTACAGACAATATCAACCCAGGGTAAAACTTTCTGCTTCTTTGGAGATTGCAGTGTAGTGTTGTGTGCCAACGAATAACCTTGAACTTCGTCATTTTCAGTAATTCAGCTGCAGAATTTGTGGCCCTATAGTATTTAGACTTGTAATTTTACATCCTAATTTGCTAGAGCTGATATCAGCGTGATTAGTTTTTAACCAAATGATGGACTTTCTATTATCTCTAATATATTGTCCATATAGCTATATATTTCTATGATATGAACAGTCAGTGTTGCCCTTAAAATGTATGGTAATATTACTAACAAGGCTGTCAACATGATGACATACTTACATTACCAACATGATTCTCTCCAGAGTGATCACTCTCCTCTCTGGACTTTAATTAACTTTGGAAGATGGATATAACTGGGAAACTAGGACTACTGTTGAATAAATGATCATCAGTACATTAAACAGAATCTGTAGGATAATAAAGGGTTGAGATGGATTGGTGGGCTCAGACAAATAAGATGTAACTTCTATGTCAAAGGCTAAAACTGGAACTGTGTCACACACATTTCCTGTCCCTGTCTACCTGGAACTATATTATAAAGGCAAAATCACCTACAAATCCTACAAAATGCAAAGCTCCCTCGCTAAACGAAGGAAACTGCTGTAATTTTTACCATCAATACAATTCACTCTATTAGTATTCGGTGGTGATGAATGATTTCCATTTTTGCTCTATAACATTTGATTTCAATCTGTTTAAAATTGCCTTTTTTCAGATTAAACATAATTGTACATAGCAGCATTTACAAATACATTTTCAGGCGATAATTTGGCTAATAACCTGATAAAGTAATTAGTTGCATTTTCAGCTTCAAAAAACAAATTGAAAAACAATAATTCAGTATAAAACACCAGAACAATTGGTCTTGTTTACTGGAACATTAAAGCTGATAATACAACTCCCTCTCAATTTCTCCAGATAAATGGATCGCTGATTGTCTAGCTCTCAAGTCTCAGTGTGTAGCACATCATAATGTAAGCAAGAGCTGCAGTAGTTTATTTAAGCTTTATTTAACTTGAATTATCTTTTTTTTTACCTTCTGAAACCTCTATTTCAGCAAAGTGTCGGCCAAAATGGCGGCATAATGATGTCACACAAACAACACAAATCATGAACAAGCAAAGCACAAAGAAAAACATTTTTTGAAAACACTTAAGGAAAAGAGAAAGAAAAAAAACAACATAAAAGCGAGATATTAAAAGCCCATTGTTTCCTTAACCAAATATAAAAACAATTGTTTCCATTTTCAGTCTTTAAAATGTCCATTACTTCACTTTTAAAATGATACCGCAGCCTATAATTTCTCAGTTAACCAGAGATTCATGGTTCGGCTCTCTTACTGAAGGCGTCCATCCATAAAGCCTATGATTGAATGCCTTTTTTCAGCACGTTCTCCATTTACTCAAAAATGTTTTTTCCTTCTCCATGAAACTTTCAGCAGAGCTTTGTCGATGTTGTCTTACAAAGATCACATGAAAAGTGTCTATAAAAGATTGAGCACCACCCAGTTTAGCTCACTTTACAACGTAAAACATGGTAAAAGCTCACCATGTGAAATATTCAGCACAGGCCGGGAGGACGACAAGGTGAATGAATGAATAGCTGAGTGGAAAGAATGGTTATTGTTAAGTTTTGCAAAGACATAGTCTGCACGTGGTAGGTTTACTGGGTCTTTGGGATGAAACTCAAGTGGTATAACTTAAGACAAAACGGCAAAATAAAACAATGAAAGACAGTAAGATAAAACCATACAGAAGACATTGCACAAAATGAAGTGATGAAAATGAAGTGTAGAAAGTAAGTCTGTTAAAGTTACTTTAAAGAAGTGGTTTACAGGTAGATGGAGTCGGCTAGCATAATATCCTCAGGCAGGCTAATCCAAAATCTCAGGGACCCAACTGCTGAAGCCTTATCCCCCCTTTAGTTATTGTGGACCTTCGCAGAGCCAGAAGGGCCATAGAGGACCGCAGGCTTCACCAGGGTCACGTATGGTTAGAAGGCCTGTGACTAAAGAAGGGGTCAAAATAAAAGTGTCCTTTAAAAATAATCCATCAAATTTGTAAAAATTTTAAATTGCAAGCAGAGCTTGGAGGCTGAAGACGGAGTGATGGATTGATGTGCTCTATTTTAAAAGTATTCAAAAGCTTTGCTGCTGCTTTTGGAAGCAATTGTAGATGTTTTTCTTACTAATGGAGACGTGGTTAGCTACGGTTGTGGGGAGAAGAGAAATCTGTGAATGAGTCCTTCCTGCTCAAATGTGGGCAAAAAGACTGAATTTATAATACTGATATATTCTTCAGTGGGCAGCTAAGCCCTTGTTTGTTTGCTAGTGAGGCAACCATGTCGGCAATGAGGATGAGACATAAACGGTGTGTTTACCAATATTTTGGCAAGTTTTAGTTCTAATGTGACATCATATTTGTTGCCCGCTTTATCAATTCAAGCTGAAAATCACTACTCTTTCAGTAAGGAACCACAAACTTCTCACACACACCTGCTAAATCCAGAGCATGTGAGTAAGTGATACTTGAAAGATTAGATTTAAAGTAGATTTTTATATATTTTTTTGAGTATTTCTTGAATGTGGCTGATAAGGATGCCTGTAACAATCACATCAAAAGCGCCAGTGAAGTTGAGAAGGACCGTTGAATCAGGGTTTTCAATTTTGGCTCTGGGAGAGATGAGTGGATGTAGAATAGAATAGTGCAAATTAAACGTTATTTGCAAAGTTATGAAGTATTTGCAAAAAAACCCACTGAGGAATCTGTGTTTTTTGAACCGTCATTGAGTGCAAGATAATGTGATTTAAGCTTGGAATACACACTCAACATGGAATATGTGTCATATTACCCCGCGGTAGTAAATAACAGCAAGGATGTGCATGAAATATGAGTTGGAATTAAAACTGAAAACAGTTGGTTAAATAAAAAATAGTTGGTTAATACTCCATACAGAATTTGGTATAATTGTAGGGAAGGAAAAAGTGGGCTCATTGTTCGACCTAGATGGAGCCAAGCGGTAATAAGTACTAGAGGAATTAAAAGAACACTTAAAAATCTGACATCTTGACTTGACAGGAGGTGTTAGAAAGTAAAGTTGTATATTAATTACCGGAACTGAAGAGCAGCATGCGTCAAATGGATCAGAGACTCCTTCAGTCATTACATTTTCTCTGTCCAAACTACTTTGACGTTGGCACTTTGTGGACCCAAGCTCACCAAGAAAGTGCAGTGATACTTTTCCCCCTCCTCCATTGGACAGCTACTTTGCTGGCACTTTTGCAGACTTTATATATAGACCATAAAACATCAGGATTTATGAATGAAACTGCAGATTGGATTTGAGGGGGGATAAATGACAATGAGTGAGTAATTGTCAATTATAAGTTTGAACTAATAGTGCCTCACAAAAGCGTGTCGAGACACTGGGACATTGAGGTCTGTCAACTAATCATTTTTGTGGAATAGGAGTTTTTCCCCCCAATGCTATGTGAAACAGAAACAATTGTGATAGCACCATGACTTTAAATATTTTTGCAATTTTGTGAAATGCATGCCATCGCCTGCTAATTATAGGCATGTGCATCTTCAAGAGCAGGTTTGAATTATTTTAACTTTTAATTAATGATATGTTTCAAAGTGAGTGCACCAATTCTCTAATATTTACCACACACACACACTTGTGAAAGTTGTTCTGTTTACTATCCACTGAGTGACGTTTTAGGGCCAAACACTAACCCTGAGTGGAGCTCTCTTCATTAGGTTAATCAATCAGAGAGTAGACTATGAGTAATTCTGGGAAGTGCTGTGTCAAAAGGAGTGATTGTCACAACAAAAACAGCCCTCGATCCCTGGAGTTTGCTCACCGGAGGCAATACAGTGGAACGCTCAAGACTTTGTTAAACTTCCCTCTAACACAAAATAGTTGTCATCAGACGCTGGAAAGTCCTCGAAGGCAGAGTTGACATAGGCTGATGTGACATGTGCCCTGGCTCACTGGCAAATGCCCCAAAGTTGAATGAAACATAGGGTTGCCCCTGGTCCTGATACACTGTCAAAATCTAAATGTACATTCATATAGAACCACAAGCTACAAGCCAGGCCTGGAGTCTGAAGAGATGGAGTGGAGTGCGTTTTACATGATCTCTTACTGCAGGCTTGGTGTATCAGATTGTATGAGATTGTACCTCATAAAATGCTAACTGGATTTATGTGGAGGTCAATCATGAACAGTAGAGATGAAGATGAAGAAAAAATATGTTTTAAGCTACAATCATATTTCTTCTGGAATGTTAAACAAAGGGTGATCGATAAATTGTGAGCCTGGCTCAATAAAGCTTGAAGAAAGCAAGAACTGTAATAATATTTTAGCTGCTGCTCGCTGCTCGCTGCTGTGATATAATTTCGAGGTGTTTTTCCAAATCAACAGCCCGCATTTGAGATAAGTGAACATACTGGTTCAAGAGACACCCAAGAGTTTGACAAAATAAACAAATGTGATTTAGTTATGTACTTACTGGATGCAAACCACAACTGTTGCTTTGAACTAGTTCACTGCCCACCCGACTGACCTGAGTGGGCCTCTTCATCTTTCCAGGGTTCGTACATGTGCTGGAAATCCTTGAAAACGCTTTAGTTTTAATGTGGTGTTTTCAAGGTTTGAAAAGTGCTTGGATTATGAATTAAGTGCTTGAAACTGCTTGAAATGAAATTGTAATTGCATTTTTTTCATAATAAATCGCTATCTGATTGAATAATTTGCTTTTTAGACAAAGAAATAAGGTAGTGAGTATAACTAATTGCTTTTGCCTCTCGTAAATGAAGACAGTGCCGCTCCAGCATCGCTTGCCACTCCGCGCGTGCAGCTTTAAGTAATTTTGGTTGTTAATAGCACAATAACATCTGATTTAATGTGATGAAGAAGTGAAATAATCATTTTCAATATATATACTGTATATGAATATTTTATGTACCACTGCCATAAGGTGTTGGAAATGCTTGAAAATGCTTGAAAAGTGCTTGAATTTGACTTTGGAAAAGGTGGAAAAGGCTTCAGATGGCGCCTGTCTTGCCTCGCAGTGATTTCATATTGGTTGTGGGGGATATGACTTCTGTGAAACTGGGATGAAATCCCTCAAGTATTGTTAGTAGAAAGGTTTCGGTTCCAATGTAAACAATATTCCAATATAAACAAAAAAGTAGAAAACAAGAATTATAATGAGGTTAAAAGAAAAGTACAGACTAAGAAAAGAGCTGAACTTACACTGTCTGAAACTCATTTAGATAGGATGACTTCAGCCATTGGCAATTACCTTGAAAACTCCTCAGCCGTTGTCAACCAGCATTCTTCTTCTACTCTGCCTACTCCCAACTCCCAGTGATAAACGGAGCCTGAGATCCTGCTAGGAATAACAATTGAAAAGAATCCATAGGGAATGTTCTCACTGTCTCTTCATCTTCTTTTCTGCTCTCCATCTTCCTCTATTGAGATCCTCACTGTATTGTAGCTCTGCTGTGTTCATTTCTTCTCCCTTTAAAGCTAAAAGTTGTGATGCGGATGTTCACACAACGATAGCCATGAGCCATTCCACAAAACGAGAAAACACAGAACAAGGGATATGTATTTTTTCACTCTGAAATGGATCGACTAGCTTGTAGTGCAGCATCGCCTCAGTAAATAATCCAATAGTTGTTTATGTTGTACACATGCATATTATTATTCACCGATGTATCATGTGTTATGACTCCCATATCTAATAATTAGGACCCCATAGTTATGACTGAAAAGCTCATAATTTTGAGAAAACTATCTCTCAATTGCACGATCTTGTCATTTTTATGCAATCTTAATTTCTTAATTATGAGACCTGATTTTAAGAGTTGTCACCATTTAAAGGGACATGATTTTGCCACCTGAATTATTGATGCTGATATTGATGTCGTTGCACACTGTAGAGGGCATTTTTATTAGCAAGACATCAATGTGCAAGGATTGTTGTGACACACACACACACAGAAAGAAAATCTGATTTATCTGAGCTTGCTTTGTTAATCTACCAGTCTGATTTGATGTGAACTAAATTTTCTTATGTAAGTATAAGATAAAAATCTTATGCTTCTGTGAGAGTTTTCCTCTAATTATCTGATAGAAACTCTCTGCGGCTCTCAGCTGGGATGTTCTACATCACAGGATGGCACTAATAAGCACACTGATGTTGCTAAATTAGAAAAGGGTAAATAATGAGAAACCCAAGCAGAAGCAGGTAATTCTACCATGATATGCTCTGAAAACAGACTATTTCCTTAGAAATTGTTGGCTGAACTGCATTAACCCGCACGACATGTCAGCAAGCAATTACTTCAATTGTAGAGACCTGTAGGAAATACATAGGAAAATGAACTGGATGATAACGATACTCTTGATGAGCCTTTAATGGAAAGAATCACTTTTAGCCTTGATGAAATGAGCATAACAGACGCATGACTTAGCAATAAATATGTTGTCTTGATGCCGTCGTCTATGTTGTTTACAGTTAGTTAAGATCAAGCTAGGTTTAAACTCTACAGAAGTAGTTGTGCCACGTGTTCAGCTCATTCACTAGAAGCAAGCGAAAACGGCAAGACTAGCTCTGTTAAGTACCTCACCACAAGCCAAACACATGTTTCCACTCCTGCGATAGCACTTTAACTTCCTGGCAGCTGTTTCACCTTGACGACTGAAATGAAACTCCACAGGCAGAAACAGAAATGTTTTGGAGCTCGCTCAACCAGCAATTATTGGGCACAGTGTCTGTTTGCAGCATCTCAAAAGTCCTCTCCTCGTTGGACATTTAGCTGTAGCTTGTTGGGGATAACTAGATCTAACGTATGTAAGATGGCTTTGGTGTTGTTGGAAGGCATATTTGATGGATCTCGGCTAACAAGACAGACACTATCAGAAATAAGACATTATTACATTTATATGAAAATGTAGTACATAAATAAATGTATTGTTTGTGTTTTTGTTTATTATTGTGCAGTACCGAATATATGCAATACATGCAGTGAATTCATTAAAATCTATTTGAATTCCAGATAACAAATTGTAATTCAAGTATGTTTTCAACTATTTGGCTCATGCTGTGCCATACAGAAGGTGTACAGTAACCCATACTGTAACGCTGTGGCCAAAATTGTTAATATATCACTATATACCATCTTGCAACAAGTAAAAGCAGTAAGTTGAGGCTATAAGTTACATGTGAATCGACTTGTTAAGCTTTATGTCGTGATAAATAGGAACATTCTTGGAAATGTGCTTTAAGATTGTCCAGATTTTGGGAGTGTGCTCATAGCTCAGTTTAGTCTAGAGGCTAGAGGAGGAGACACCTGAGTCATATCGCCTGTCTTTTCTGTTCTATCTTTGTCTTCATTTCTCTTCCCTTCTGTCTTGGCTTCCAATGTAGAATTTTTCTCTCTCTCGCCTCAAACTAGTCTACCCTTCTCCTGTCTTTTTTCGGCAGCAAAACCTCCTATTTACCACGCTTTCCCCCCAGCTGCAGAGGAAAAGTAGGTTATGCTTGGCGCAGTCCGTGCTTCGCTACCTTACATGTTATTATGTATAATTTGACAGTCTGTCAGCCTGCCCCAGGATCAGACTGGCTGAGCAGAGACAACAACTGCATTTTTGCTCCAGAATATTACCCAGCACGTTGAATGCTGCATGTCACAGAGGTACTTACTATAGCTTTTCCCCTCAGATTTTATAGGTGAGTGTTTGGTTACTGATTAGATTAAAACTTTGTTTGGGCTCTGCACTGAAGCTAAAGAAGGTTTTTATTTTCAACTTTTCAATGGGAAAACTGAACTTGAAATGTTTTCAGGTAATGTGTGTTTTGAAGCAAACCTCGCTTTGATCAAAGCACACTATGGTACATTCTGCTTAATGCACTGGTGTCTCTATTTTCTGATCTATTCTATCCCCATAATTGAAGGAAAAATGATAGGAAAGGAACTAAACATTAAAGGAATGAAAGGAAACATTAAATAAATGACTTTATTACAACAATATCCACAATACATTTTCAGGGGAATGATTGGGAGATAAACAGATAACATGGCTAAACATAAGACTCACTGTGTAATGATAACAAGCACAGAATAATATTTTCCTCGAGGTGAGATTGGAATCAGAGTGAGGAATAGATAACAGGACCCGACACTTTTATGAATATTCAGACAGATATACAGTGTATTTCACTCTCATTCACGATCATCAAGTTTGTTTAATATGTTTTGAGCCTCCATGAACAATGTTATACATAGTCCATGCGGTAACTGTAGTTTTTCAAAGAGCAAACTCTTTTTGTCTCATCAGTGTGTTGCCTTCTTGCAGAACATACAGTAAATTGCATCAATGGGATTTAATCAGCTAACCTTGCAACAGAAAAGCCACAAATTAGAACCTTTTGTTGTGCCTGTAGAAAGGTTTCAAGTTTCAAGTTCTTTATTGTCATATGCTCAACAATCACAGCAGCAGTCGTTGGCAATGAAATTCTTGAGTCTCAGTGTGTAGGTGGATCGTGTTTATGAACGTTGAAAAACATTCCAGCCTTATTCACTCTGAAGTACCACATGATTAGTCCTGATCTTAATTACTGAGGGCCATCTATCTATCTATCTATCTATCTATCTATCGTCATCATTATCATATTTTTCTGTGGTTGGTAAATGTTAATTTAGATTCCTTATTCCTTCCTTGTTATTGTTCCTTATCATTGCTGTCTAGTATAATAATAATAATAATAATAATAATAATAATAATAATAATAATAATAGTATAATAATAAGCAGTGTATTACCCTGTGGTGCTTGCGTTACATATTTTACCTCTGCTATTTTCCACAGGATCTAGTTTCCCTGTTGTTCCTCCATTGGTCCATTGCGACCTTCAGACTTTTCCTTACCTTCTTGCCTTCTCATCTTTTCTCCCCACAGAACAAGATCATCCTGGACCCTTTGACATTCAGTGAGGCACGTTTCCGGCCATCTCTCGAGGAGCGCTTGGAGAGCATCATCAGTGGTGCCGCATTAATGGCTGACTCTTCATGCACACGAGACGACCGCCGTGAACGCATCGTGGCAGAGTGCAATGCCGTTCGACAGGCCCTCCAAGACTTGTTGAGCGAGTACATGAACAATGTGAGTGTCCCCTCTGAAAATCTGATATTCATGAGCTAATTACAGCTGCACACATCGGTTCAAACATTGCACACATACCAAATGATAAAAAACAAACACAAAACATCAGGTTCTGCTGATTTTTCTCTACTTTTCTACTTCAAACTACTCAATCTGCAGTACATTGCTTTCTCCATCAGCATATTCACTTGTCAGCTTTGCCGCTTTCTATTGAAAAATATAGCTACACACTCCTCTTTACTATGATAAGGAATATTTCCTTTCCTGACATATTCCTACACAGATTTACTATTCCCACCAAACAGGCATTACGGCTTAGGTAATAGCTTTCTCACTAAGCTATCTCAGCTTAACTCAAACAAATTTAGGTATTTCGTTTAAAATTCTCTTTGAAACTTCCAATCTCGACAGTCTAGCCTGGTATTATCAATTTCAAAACCCAGTTTGTTTAACGTGTAAACCCCTTTTAGGCCATCCAAAATCCTCTGGAGAGGTTGGGTTTTTTTTTCTCCCCGCTCCCACGCTTGTATGAATAGGAAGAGATCTTTGAAATCAGCACTAGAGAAAACATGCAAAAACATCCCTTTTTGTGCAGGGTTCACAGGGAAATGGTGTGGTAAAGTTAACATTGTGAGAGAGTCAACATGGCAAGCTTTCAGGTACCTTAAATTGAGGCATACATCACAGTAAAGCTGCCGCTTGTAATTGCCACTCAGGGACCTTTACTAGCCCAGCCTGAGCTCTCAGATAACCCCTAATTGGCCTCAACTGTTGGTGAGTTATTGCAGTGTGCGAGATAACTGTAATGTACTCATGTGTGTCACTAAACAGGTATACCTCGGGACTCTGTGTCTACATTGCGCTTTGCAGCCCGTGATAATATGACCATCTATGCTTATTTAAGTTCTTTTGGCTGCCCAGGACAATCATTTTAGTCAATGAAGGTCAAGAGGTGTTATAGCCTTGAGACGTTATCATTGGTTGTACGATAAAAACCTGTAGTGTACCTGTCATCTAGCATCATCTCTTAAAAGCCTCGTACACAATCCTTTGGTGTTTTATTTTGGTGGTGATCTGAAATGGACGAATTGGCACCATTGCTCTCACAAGAGGGAACCAGAGTATTTGTGAATGTACTGGATAACACAGCAATATCTGTAAAAAAAAATTATCCCTCCTCACCCCGTGTTACCGTGGCTATTAAATTATAAGTTGCAGGATCTGATGCAGTAAGTTTATCTTTTTGATAAAAGGATTTTTTTTTCTTAATTTTTAAAGGAGGGGAAAACGTGGCTTTTCCCTGACTGCAGAATGTATAAGGAATGTAATTTTATTCACACAATACCCACCAGAATTGAAATGACCAATTTTACATTCACTTCACCATTGCTGATTTTATGCTCGAGAGAGAGAGGAGTTCTCTCCTCTGCTTTCTCTGTACCAACGTGCACGGAAAGCAAAAACAAAACAAAACGGTCTGGCAGATAAAACTCAAAATGTAAATTCCCTTCCCACCTGATTCTCATGCTCAGCAGTGATGAAAAGGCAAAATGCAAACAAGTTATAAATTATCAAGTAGTGTTTGAAATGTGTGTGTTTTTCCAGCTAAAATGGATCTAATTTAAATGTGACCTCTCATTATAGTGTAACCTATGGAAATCTGTAAAACACAAGTCTAGAAACACATACAAATACGCTACATGTGCTCCCTTCACCATTTAAAGTATTTTTACTTCTGTTCACTGACCCAGATGACACATTAATGACAGTGTTATCCAGTGGATTTCCTCAGTCTGGACCAGCACACACTATTCACTAAGGGTCGATCCGGCTTTTATTGAGTGCCATTTGTGGCCCTTGAGCAATTGGCAAGCCAGCTGCCTATTGGTCCCTATTGGTCTATTGGTTGGGTGCAGATAAAGGTCCTTGTTGAATTAGAGTCCCTCTCTGGACGTAATAGGATAGCAACAGTTAGTAGTGCATTCTTATGTAAGTGTTTCTTTCGATGAATTTTCGGGGGTGTCCCTTATACCTATTCCATCCTTAGTTTTAATGCTTTGTTCTCCCTGTTCACCATCTCTCTGTCTCTCTGTCTCAAACACCATTCTCCAGATTTCATCCTTGTACACTGTAGGCACAGTGTATAGAAAAATAAGTGAATAATGAAAATGGTTTCTATATTTTACTCTCAGTGTGGTGTTAAATACACAGAGAATTTCCTCTTTGACTTTCTTGTGAAAAACCTAAAATCTAGTGCTTGTTTATGAACACTTGGATGCCCTTTCCTTCTCTTATGGCAAGGCAGCTTTTTGCTAAAGTAATTGTGCCTTGGTTCATTAGGCCCATGAGTTGTGTTTTAGAGGCTACAGCTGGGAGATTGTTGACAGCCCCTGGCTGTCCTAGCAAAGAACAGAGAGTAAATCACAGAGACACAGGGAACAAAATGCTTCCACTACTCAGCTCAGCATCCACAATAAGGATGAATAAACAACAGCCAAAATCAAGCAGGATAACCCAGTCATAGAAGTTATTATTTAATATTTATTGTGATGGTGAATTTACTTTGAAAGGGAAGGGGCTTATGAGGTTAATTGTGTTTTTGGGAGGCCACCAGAGGAGCTCAGAGGATGATGGCACTAACAGGGTCTGTGTCAGGGGACCAGACCCTCTCAGGAAAGAGTGAGGTTATGATTTCACTCCAAATCATTTGGCTTTAACTTTTTTCTCCCAGTGCTAATGAGTAGTTGTGTGTATTCATGTGTGTAGGTGCGTGGCTATGCAGTCAGATTTTTAAAACAAATTACTTTATAATTTAGCAAGGGATCTCCTTCAGCTTAGTTTTCCTGGTTCTCTGACACACAGATGCAGCCCCCACCGCCTCCAATCTCCATAACTGACAAATACCGCATTCTTATTTTCGAGACATAACTTCAATGAGAAGTTAGATGTAATGATGAAAAAAGAAAGATTGGTATTGGAGCTGTCTGACTTGCAAATGCACAAGAAAGATACTTCTGATTTACAGAATTTTATTTCTGATTTTGGTAGTTTGAAAAAGTAAAATCAGACTTGTCAGACTTTGCTTTGATTATTGATGGAATTCAAACTGAATGATGAACTTGATTTTCAAATTAGTATTGCACTTTTAGTCAGTTTATGTCCGTTTGAGCAGTTTAATTTATCAAGCCATTAATTATTTAATGTCTTAGATGCCTTTTCTGTGTTTGATGTGCTGCTTTCTGACAGCAAGCTTTTCTAGTTTATGACGACTTTTTTTGGCACCACAGGTACTTGTGATTTGTAGTCATAATGGAGTGTGGCTGTTTGCTGCTTTTGATGTGCTCTCTCCATTATAGTGGATCGTTAAATGTCATACATTCTCAAATAGAGGTCTATTAGTTACCAAAACAGCAAAGACAACCAGGCCTTTGTTTATGATAAGCTTATATTAGAGATTTTTTTTTCTACTTTTAGCGTTTGTTAAATATATTTGACCATAATTTAGAATAGTGTTAAAAAGAAAAGCTGAGAGCAAGGGTAGTATGGTAGAGTATGTGATGACTATAAATGCATATTTGAGTTAATGCTGTGTGAATGTAAATTTCACTGAATTTACCATGACAGCAATTACTTTGCACATAGTGGTAATTTCTTTTATTTGAGACCCTGTGATTATTTGAGTATTGCCTTCGTCCATGGCAGTTTTCCACTCTGTGAAATCTATTAGTTAAAGTTATTGTTTATCACTGGAATTCATGAGATTCAGAGACAAAATTCCCTCTTGCAAGTCGTCATCAAGTTTGCTCCTGGCTCTGCAGGGAAAGTCTTGTTGTTCAAAGTTTACTGAAGTAATGTAAACATTCAGTTGCTTTTATGTTTCCTCCTCCTTCTTCATTCAGTTCCCCCAACACACAAATTTTTATAGGAAGCTTGAACCACAGCACAAGGTTAATCAATGTGGTAGCTGGCAATAAATTAGGTTCAAGTGACAGGAGAATGTCCATACCTGTCTTAGCTGCTGGTGATCTGTGATTGGTGACAGCAGGCCCGGCTCCCTGGCTGGTGCTGAATCATCAGGAGCAACTGATTTAGTTACGGCAGCTCCGACAGGGCCAATCTATCAATTGATCTGGGGAGTAATGCATTACCAGCTTGGGTCAAGGAAGCCCGGACAGAGTATAGCCATAGCCAGAAGGCAAAGCAGGTGAAAAGGGCCAACTAGGCTAGACTGTTTGCAGCACTGAGAAGGATTTAGGGAGTGTGATAGTGAGAGCACTAATCTCACTGTTAGGTGGATGTGGCACATAAACCTAAACGGGGGGCTGTGAGGTAGGAGGATCATTAGGGAGAGACTGATGGCCTTCTTGCTCACACAGCTCCCCTGGGAGTTGCCACATAGAATGCACAATCAACAATTGGGTGAGTGATCACATACTGTTTAATTTGTGTGTGTGAGCATTGACTTTTGACAAATGGAGGGAAGGAGAGGTGTCTATGTGTCTATGTGTATATGTGTCTGTCTCAAAAACGTTTGTATGTACAAGTTAAATTTGAATCTGTGTGTATGATCATTTCATGAATAGGGCATTGGGGCTCATCTGAGACCACCTTGACTTTAGTTCAGGGCATATAGAATCACTGGGTGCCCACAGTACTTACACAGTAGTACTGGGTGCCCACAGTACTACCTCCTGTCTAGAAACCCACACACAAAACTATACCTGAGAAGCCAAGGCAGCACCACCAAAGGTAGAACTGGTCCACTGCTGTTTTGAGGAGTACTTTTGTGTTTACAGTCCAGCATCACCTCAGTGTCTGTGAAGTCTGGATCTGAAGAATAGAGCAGAACAAAACAGACCGGATCAATACTCCTCCTCTCCTCGACCTCCTCTGATTAGCTCCACTGTCTGTCACCCTAAGTTGAGTGAAGGACATTGCTGTAAGAGATGCAAAGATGCTGAATTTCCATTGACAGGGTTTGCTGAGGTTAATTGGCTGAGCATCAGAGGAGCTCAAAGGATGATGCCGCTGTCTGGGGCTGTCACAGGGGAACTTAGTGAAGGGTCGTGATTTCAACCCAAGACCTTTTTTATTTTGTCACCAAGCATAGTGTAGTATCCAAATGAGTACATGTCTATGTGTGTTCATGTGAAAAGGTGTACAATTAAGCACACAGTCCAGCAAGAGTTCAGAACAGGAGGAGGCCTCTGAAGTGTTGGTTTGAATGCAGATTGTGTTGGATGCAGTTAAATTGTAAGAATATGAAATAAAGCACATACCTGCTTACACCGGAGAGATGCAATGGAACAAAAAACAGCTGCTCCCTTAGGCGGTATGAATTTTAAAAAGTAGGTGGATACATAAACCATTGGGTAAGATTTATGCTAAGAAGAGAAAATCTAGTGTAATCTCAGTGAAAAATGATAAACAGGTGTATAATTGTTACACAACTTCTCATGTAGTGGGACATATTTCGTACTGGAAGGCATAAAATGTAACCATAGGGAAAATGACAGTAAAATTGTTATTGTAACTACAACACAATGGCATGTTATATTAGTGTAGCCTAATCTAAGTAGGGGAAGGGGCTGGTTACTCAGAGCAAGAAAGCCTTTTTTCTGTGGGTTTTGCATGTTCTCTCCACGCGTGTATGAATTTCCACAGATCAAAGACGCAGGTTGGGGAATTGGAAAGTGTAAAATCGCCCATAAGTGCGAGTGTGACAGCCATTTTGTCGGCTCTGTGACAGACTGGTGACACCTCTATGGTGTACCTTGATTCTCACCCTGAGTTAGATTGTATAGGCTCCAGCCTCCCATGACCATAGACCAGATAAGCATTAACAGAGGATGTATGGATGGGTAATCTGAATATAGTACACAGTAGTCTTTTTCATAGTGGCCCTTTTGACTTGTGAAACTAATATCATGAATTACGGATCCATAGGATTGATGTGTGTCTATTGGGGACTGCCCGTAGGTCCAACATCCCATTATTCTGATGCCCCAATAGTCCAAGAAATGTCCCATTGGACCGAAAGCCCATGAGTCCGATGGTCCGCTATCCCAAAAACAAAGGTCCATTGCTCAGAAGGCCCGTGGATCCAAAAATACACACTTTGAGTTAGTGGAGTTTAGTGACTGCCGTTTCTGACAGTTCTACCATGGAGACTCGAGACTTAGATGAACTATTTATTCATTGGAACATATGAGAATGGAATGAAAAGAGTCCCTTTGGCGTAGGCCCCATTCTGTGGAACGGCGTCCGCGAATCCTTAACGCCTCCACTGATCCTGCCGGCGTAGATGGCGGGGGCGAGGAGCCTACCCCCGACGGCAGGATAGGGGCAAACCTGGTGGCGGTGGGGAGGGGGGGATAAGAATGCGACAGTTGGTGCACTGGAAGCAGCAGAGACAAACATTAGTGAATGGCATTTAAACAGGTGAGCATGCAAGTGATTGGACTGACCGTCGGAGAGACAGTGACGTGACTAAGCTAGTTAACCGGCAAACGCTGACCTGATTGGAGGAGGTAATGAATGAATGTGACGTAGCCTACTCGAAGAGAAGAGCGACTTTGATTGGAGGAACGATAAAATGGGTGACGTGACCTATGAGTCTCTACACTAGACGCGTACATTTCTACCATGGAGACTGGAGACTTAGATGAACTTGAAATTGTTAATTGGAACATATGAGAATGGAATGAAAAGAGTAGGCTTCATTCTGTGGAACGGCGACAGTGAATAATTTACGCCTCCACAGATCCTGCCGGCGTAGCGCGGGAACGAGGAGCCTACCCCAAAATAGGAAGTGAATAAGGTGACTGAAGATTCGCAACCGACAGTTCTTTGGAGCGGGAAAGCTGGATATGAAAGACAAAAAACAGACCATTAGGAAAATGCAATGATTAAGAAAGTGCCCAGTATTCTTTGGTATTCTGGACCCTTTATTCTTTTGAGTCGGGCGAACCGACTGCCCAGTGCTAACTGGACCCTTTATTCCTTTGAGTCGGGCGAACCGATTGCCCAGTGCAAACTGGACCGTTTACACTTTTGAGTCGGGTGAACATACTGCCCAGTGCAAACTGGACAGTTTGTTCTTTTGAATTGAGCGAGCCGACTTCCTGGTGCAAACTGGACTGTTTGTTCTTTTGAATCGAGCGAGCTGACTACCCAGTGCAAACTGGACTGTTCTTTTGAGTCGGGCAATCTGGCTGCCCAGTGGAGCTGGATGCATCTGGGCAAGTGAAAACAGCTGCTGGGGAACTAGATGCATTTGAACAGCCAGCACTGGGACGATGGATGACTGATCAGCGATTGTAGAGAGGAGCAGAATATTAAATGGTTTAGAGAGCTTGTGAAACCGACTGCCAGTGAAACCTGATGCATTTGGACCATTGAAACCAACGGCCAGTGGAACTGGATGCATTTAGTCGCTGGGACGAAGGATGGTCGATGACTGACTGTGGAGAAGAGCAAATATTGAGTGGTTTACAGAAAGCCGAAATGGCTGAAATTTGAATGATGCTGAGCAGATCTTCATGAAATCAAGACTTCCCCAAAAAATAGGACCGCCACCAGTATTTGCAATGAAAGTTTACCTTTAAAATGGGAGTTTGGAGAGTGCCATTTAGGCTTCATTGATGGTCTGAGGATTGAGCTGTATGCAGGAAGCAGATTTTCGGAGGGCCAACTCGGTGAGCTGCTAAAGTGGCTGGTGTGCAGGCCGCATCGTTGTGGAACTGTTGATAGGCGAGTACTAAACCAGTGTCTTATCATGCCATGATCTTCAAGGGTAGTACATAGGGGTGCACTGATGTGTGCCTGGGGAAGTAGTTTGAGACAGTTAACCATGAAAATAGATGCTGGAAACAACCTTAAACCTCAGTAATTGAACTGGTGCACTGACGGCCGGTGACATTGGTTACAGGGTGTTTCAGGAATATAGTGAATGAAGCTGGAAAAAGAGAGATCTGGCAGGCATAAATGGCGTGAGGGTAAGAAAGATAAAGAGTCAGAAGTGAATTCTCTGCGGCCCATGGATACATAGAAGCTGTATGAAATACTGTTTCTGTGAAAGGGGAAAAACAGCCACTTTGAAGAGTGGAGACCCTAAAATGAGGAATGACGGTATTAATCGTTGGATAGATCGGAAGAGCGACGTG
>OMOW01109231.1:0-10310 GCA_900312555.1 Lamprogrammus exutus
CATATACAAACATATGAACATACACAAGCATAAATAAACTACAAACCATACAATCCTCCACCAAATTTAGCAAAGAATGAAACATCACAGTAGTGTTGTGGCACATCGTTGCCTCCTCTTCGGCGCAGATGTGTCATCTCTTGGTTGGCTTAATAAAACGGGTAGTGGGTAACTAGGTAACTATATCATTTATAGTTAATTTATTTAATTCGTGAAACACAAAATACATTCAACTGTACTATCAAAAAACTTCCACTTCCATTTTCTCGAAACTCACCAACAAGTAGCAGACTCTTAAGACACACTTAAATAGATAATGGTGTAACACAATTGCGTCATCAAGTTACAGCAGAAATGTCATCTAAACTAAAAATAATGTCATCTAGGCTAACAAAGTTACAACATTGGCGTCTTACTTATGCATTCTTAAATTATACCTTTCAAAACAATATGGACCTTATAATCATCTAACTAATCCTTGGCTCTTACAATGGGTATATTATGGTACAGTGGTGTTCCCTGCTGTAGTTCTGGTCCCTGAGCTCTGTGACTAATTACGTGCTGTAATGCATCATGATAGAAGGGGAAGATATTGAAGTTTAAAAAGGAAGAGGCGCTGTGAGATTGATCAGTTTCTAAATGATAGAGGAATTGATCATAGCTGCGGGTGGATGAGGGAGAGGAGAGATAGCGTTCTCTAATGAGGAAGAATGGCCATTAGTGACAGAGTTACCAGATATGTGGGCAATCTCTCACGCTGATTAAAAAGGCTTAAGAGAGCCGGAACGTGCTTGTCCTGACCATCATGTGAAATCGAGGGAGAAGGGAGGGGATTCATGCACCAATCGGTGGAATTTCTAATGTAAAAGTAGAATATTACTTCTCTGATTCATTTGAATTTGTTTGAATTTATTTGAAAATTGATGATTATGTTATTTCATGGCTGGTTTTGAAGATAAGGGAGATAATTCTGCCAAAGGCCAAAGCACCCAGGGCTGGCCTAAGCATTTTTGAGGCCCTGGGCAAGAATTTGCTTTGGATGTCCCCCTTGCACAACTTCAGTTTTCAAGAGTCGCTCTATTGATTTGTGTCACAAAGATTCTGTGCTACGACTGAGCTAGGTGTACAGTGAAGCTTGTCTTCCAGCTACGCTTGCTCTCATTCATTAAATTTTGAATGAGAGTTGCAACTCTCAAAAATGCGGGTGTGCCCTTGGAACATGGACGCGTGGGGAAAGGAGAAAGGATGGGCTTTGATTGGATCAGATACTGAGATCACATTTGAATGCAAGTTTGTGAAAGGGGCCAAAATGTCTCAGGGTTTTCCAGCCCCACACAAGCAGCGGCTCAGAGTCCAAGCTATTTTAGAACGCAAGGGAAAAACTTTAATATGTATGGAAAACAATGAAAGAAACCTCCTGAGAGGCAATAAAAATTGAGATCCCCCTCTCTCAAACGACCAAGAATGCAATAGAAGGCATAGGCGTGGAAGATTGGGAAATTACAGAGAAAGAAAACAAAGATGTACCAACACCGCGAGATGCATCACACAACAAATGAGCCACATTTCCTCCTCACGTTTCCTTTTCAGGCATATTTCAGGCACGGAATTGAATTAGTCTTGAGTTTAAGTCACCAATTATGTCTAGAATGAAAGAGGCGATTATCAGTCAAAATGGTACTGTAAGTGTGGCTAAAATGGAAAATGTGTATTTGACCTCTTTCTCATGGTTGTTCTGTAACTTGTGTTTGTAACTTGTGTTTATGGTGGTTTATTCAACACCCTGTTCCTGAGTAAGGGGTGATTGAAGTCACGTGAAGTCTCCTTTCCCAGTACACAATGAGTCAAGGTAATTGAATCGAAATTATCCCAATTTAACCCCCTAAATCTATGGAGTCAGATTTGCATATTGAAGTAGTTTGAGTTAAATCATTATACTGAATATAAGCCTTCAGCCGTGGTCCGTGGATTCCGTCATTGGGCCAGGAGCAATCCTTACAGTACCAACACACACTGTTTAATGACATACGAGCCACTTTGGTCTCATCATTACTTTCTGTGGGTTCTACTTCTGTTGTCTACTTTTATCATTTTATTGGTGTGAAGTGTATCTTGCTTGAAAGTCCTTCTTCTTCTTTGTGCTCAATAACGTGTGAAAAGGGTATTTGTCACGATGCTCCACTGTATTTGCACTATTTTCACAAAACCATTTACACAATTGTGACACACACACACACATGCATTTAACCCAAAACACACACACACACCACCTTTTCTCCCTAACGTCACCGTGCTGCGGTGATAGCTTACACCCTCAGTTTGCAGCATTGTGGTTTCTCCCATTAACACACACTTTGCTTTCTCTGTTGTTAAGCTTGATGTGCTTGTGGAGCTAAACGGACTTCTATCTCCCACCCCTCCCTCTCTCTCCTTCCCTGCTCCCCAGTGTTTGGTTTTACAGCTTTAATGGGGTCGAACAATTGCAGATTGTGGCTGGCATTCACTACACTGCATTATTTTGTACCAGAGACAGTTTGAATTTACATCTTTCATTGTTCCGACCTCAGAGGTGCTCTCCCCACCTCTGCTCCCCGTGTTAATGCGATTGACGTGTCAGATACGGCCGCACAGAGACACACGTACACACACACACACGACGGGAAGATCAATGGCACGTTGTTAGCATTTATATGGCTTTCGCTTGCATATTGCTACAAGTAGCTACGAGGCAGCCTGTAGCGATAGAAAGAAATAAAACAAAAAGGAGAGGTTGTTAGCCACAGCCTGTGCTGTCCACTTAACTAAGTCCATTAAACACCACTCCAAACTAAATGGTAAGTGGTTTAACACTGATTCATGGCATTAGTGAATGTTTAGTGAGATTTCCAGCCAATCACCGCCTTGGGTAATTTCATGATTTATGTGCTGTTTATTTATGAGCAAATGCTGTGAAAGATGCTGATCATGTGCCTATTCTGGGCCTTTACCTTATACAAACAGGAAATGATGTTGCTATTTGAAATGTTTATCATTCATATCAGCATTGTCCGATTTCACATATTACAAGTAGATTTCAGGCTCAGAACAAAATTCTTGCTCGTGCTCTGTCTGCATCCATCTCTTTGTCATCTCTACCTCTTTATCTAGATAATAATACTGTGATGAAAAAGTGGAAGGGGGACTGTGAGACCTTTTCCACAGGTGCTCGTGCTGGAGCTGGGAACTGC
This sequence comes from Lamprogrammus exutus, assembly GCA_900312555.1. Taxonomy (NCBI): domain Eukaryota; kingdom Metazoa; phylum Chordata; class Actinopteri; order Ophidiiformes; family Ophidiidae; genus Lamprogrammus; species Lamprogrammus exutus. The sequence continues at coordinate 3,228 of OMOW01109231.1, forward strand.
TCGAGCATTTCCACCTCAAAAATGCTGCCGCGCATGAGGGAAAACCTATTCCCATGCCCCCAAAACCTGTTGGCCTGGAATAAAGGAGCGGTGATGTCACGGACCAGGAGGCAGGAGATGCCAGTTGTTGTTTATTCGAAGTTCGCCTGAAAGACATTTTCAGCAACCCCCAAGCAGCCAGCAGCGTTTCAGCTTAGGAAACTAACAAAACAGATCAGCTGAAGACACTAAATGTCTTCCCTGGCAAAATGGTGCAGCATAGAGATCCAGGACAAGTTGGAAAGTTCCCAAGTGAAAATGTATGAAGGATTCAGAGGTGAGCTGGAGAGAGATGGTGTGATGTGCATGATGGACCAAATAATACAATAGATGAAGACGTTAAAGAAGAGACCTCAGCAAAAGCATCACATGAGCCACCTCGTTCAGCTCCCAAAGCCTCTGCACACAGCACACACAGCCTGGTTCGCAGACTATTTTCACATCCAGACTCCTCACTGGACTCCATTGTATCTTTTCTGTTTGGTTCGCATTGACGTGGGTGTTAGCTGATTGGTCGGAAAAGGTAGGTGTGAGAGCTGACGGAATCACCAATACTGTCTAGGTGGAAATTGGGTAAAAGAATCGAAGGACCATGAGGACTTGTAACAATCAGCTATGTATAATAGTGACTATTACCAAAATAAAACGGTAAATTTGATTATCCTTTACGATATTGACGTTTTAATTACGTTCAATTCAGCCTTGGAAATACGACTAAACAAAAATAAGCAATGAGGATAGAGTGGAAAGTGAAACCTTGTTAACTTATGTGGCGGTGCTACAGACTGAACACAAAAGTGAAATATAATTCACAACCATTGGTGCTCATCTTTTGATTTTTGGTAAATCAAAGGTTTTATTCGCATTTATTTTAAGGAGGATCTCTATCTTCACCCCTCCTCTTCTCCTCTATGGCTTACATTGTTGCTGAGACTTGAGCAAATGATATACAGATGCTGGTCTCGCTTGTCCATTTAGACTTAATTATATTTGGGCGGATTAGCATTCTGTTCAATTGGATATGCAAATCTGTAAATGAGTTTCTCCCCTTCCCCACATGCTGGTGGACATAAAAAGGAAAAACAAAAAGCGTACGAGGGACATTTCAGCCTTTCCAGCAAGTGTACACGGGTCACACCTCTGATAATTGAAGTTTCTGCTTCAATTTTTTATCCCTCTGCACTGGGACAATTTTATCATGTAGGCGTCAATTTTGTCGCAACGCTCCTGCACAACAAATATCATTCCTAGGAGGATCTTCTCTTTTTTAAGCAACAGATTCGGCTTAAAGGAGAAGGAGAGTCCCCTGTTGCTTGGGACCGAGGGACAGGTTGAGACCGGGGGAAGCTGCAGCCGCTGAAAAGCAATTAACATTCACAAATAGCGTCAAGGAAGCTATCCACTGAGGTAACGCAGGTGCTGAATGTGACCTACTGCCTGGGCCCAGTCCCTTCATTAAACCCTCCCATAAGGGCAGACACACTTAAATACATATTTGCATACAAATGCAGTGATTAACCCTCTAAGTGCATTATCTCTGGCTGATTCCCGCTCACCGTTTGTCTATCTGTGCTTGAAATGAGGTGGAATAATGAATCTTTATTGGCTTTGCTGAATTGACTTCCATTGATTTCCTCTGGCTGTTTTGTTTATGTATTTCTCAGATATATTATTCCTTTTATCCAGCCAATAAATTTGAGCCAATCCGCTGTTTGCATTTGACATTATGACACGTGCACACTGTGTGGTTTGGGATTATAAGAAATACATTAACATATTGTATTCCATTGGGGAAAAGCGGTGAGGCAAAAAAAGGAAGTTAAATGATCCCATTGAGGAAATTGTGGAAGGATACAGTAAACAAGAATGAAGACATTGGGTTCATATACTCGTATGCGACCAACAGATTAATAAATAGTATAATTTAAAGTATTGTGATGGAGGAAACATACTCTACAAGGGGGAATATAGAAAGCCTTTCTTCTTGTTATAATTCTTATTTCCAGCAGATGTATAGTGACGCACAGAGGAATACCACTGTATACGCCAAAGGGCTGATACTGAATGTTCCTTTACTGTTGCTATGGTTAGCGTGTAGGAGTGTGTGTATGTGTGTGTTAGAGACAGACACACAGTAAAAACAAACAGAGGAGAAGATGGAACAAATGCGTTCAGTGGGAATAGCCTTTGTTTTGTGTGTGTGTGTGTGTGTGTTTTTTTGAATCCCTCTTTGAAGGCGAGCTTTCACAACCTCAGAGGAGCACCTCGGGGCGACAATTGACAGCTCCCCGTGGAGTCCACAATAACATCAACAATGATAAAGACAGAAAAGAGAAAGCATCACAGAGTAGTAGTAGTAGTAGTCATTACTGCTTTCCTCTTTACACTCTACTGGGGTGACTAAGGGGATATAGCACCAAGGAATTTAAGGTTACACAAGATACTACATTATAATGTATGCTAAGTTGCATACTATTTAATTCCATGGCTGTTCTCAGGTAAATACAGTCCACATTATGGTCTTATGATCCTGCTGGCCACCCCTCTTCCAGCCCAGCAGATGGAGAAAATATCTGAGTACGTTTACTCCTTTAACTGTCCAATATGTGCATTTCTACTGACTGAAATCCATGTTTGATCACAGGATAACATACACTCACTCAACAATACCATCACCGCTACAATAAAGTATTTGTTGCAGTTATGTTTTGGTAAATATGTTCAATGTTCACCAGCCTACGTGTCACTGCTCATACTGCAGAAGAAAATAAAACAGGATTTTCTGCTGCTTGCACTTCTCCATGACGGTGACCGAAGAGTTCTAAGTGCTCAAATGAACATGATCAGTATGAAATACACATACACATAACTCAAACAGGATGATCCTGGCGACCTCAGAGCTATGGACCGGACATGGCTGGTTTTAATAATCTGAATGTGTTGCACAGAAGCTGAGTTAAATTAATCTTTTCACTTACGTGGCAAGTTTATGTAGCCAACTTTCAATAAGGCCCTTACTGTGCAAATTGGGTGACCTTTACATGAACCACAAATCTATTTTGCATCCATAAGCACACTATCATAAATTATGATTTTTTTTTTAAATTAGAGAGCAGGGAGAGTGTATGCTGTAGGTTTTACACTATGTAGTATCACACAGTGTAATTTTTCGTTTAAAGACAGGAAACATAACTTGAACTGTAGATACTCTAATAAAAACATTGGCTATCTCAGGAGGAGGAGTTCCAGGCATGTCCAGCTGTGAGGAGACCAAAGGGCAGACCCTGAATACACCAGAGACATTATTGGCCTGTTTTCACAGACAAGGCTTAAGCCTAGTCCCAGACTACTAAGGCCTGTTTGAGCTGTCTTAACTCAAAGCGACTTGCACAGACTTATCTTATCGTAATAGTCGTAGATGTAGCCTGTTCTGGATAAAACAAACCTGAGTGCAAGAGGGAGGACTAGAGCTACTCTAGGACTAAATTGAAGCTTAAATTAATCCTTCAAAGAGGCAGGTTTAACTTCTGCTCAGCACTGTTTGTGAGGGAGCATGGACTGTTTGGAATATCTAAATGAAGACCAACATGCACTATAGAGGCCAGCCAGACAAGTACTTGTGGATAGGAGTAATGCATTGAATTACTTTGATGTAATAACTTTTCAAGACAGCTTCCATATGTACAAAGAAAAAAATGCATTGGAGATAATATCTTTGCTTGAGACTAGACTTTCCTCTCTATCTCATAGAGGAAGGCCTTAACCCAATTCTCTCAAAATTCTGATCACTTTGAGGTTTTTGGCATCTGGAATCTTTCATCGTGAAACTGGTGATTTGTGTGGTGCCAGTGAAGCAACTATGTGTAGAATAGTTCACAAAGTCTGCAGAGCCATTTGTGAACTGAGGAGTCTTTACATCAAGTTTCCTGATGCTGCTGGCCAAGCTAATTGTAAAATGCAATTCTATGACTATGGGCACTTCCAAGGAGTGATTGGCTGTATAGATTGCTGTCATTCCCATCAAGTATCCATCAACCCCTGATGCTGAGGTGTACAGGGACCATAAGAGCTGGTTTCCCATCAATATTCAGGGTGTATGCACTCCTAATTTAGAGTTTTCAAACATTGTTGCCTGTTGGAAAGGTGCAACTCAGCAAAATTAAATGAGTGACTAAACCAAGGCTGATTTAAAATGTAGTTTGTGGTGATTAAAATACTCACACACATTAATATACAAAAGACAAAACATTTATTTTTTACATATCACATTGTTCACCATGGCTGGTAATCACGATTGTCTCATTACTGTATCTTTTTTGGATCATAGCTCTCTCTTCCAACTTCATATCCAATTCAACCTGTCGAATTCTCATTTTCATTTCATGTTCTTCCATCAGATATTTAATTTTATGCTCATTAAATTCTCTGGCTAACTTTTCATGCATGGTCATCTTTTTTGTTCTCTGCTGAGAGGTGGTGGCAGCATCTTCTCTCAGGAATGCTATAGCAGATGTGTAGGGTACATACTCACTGTGCACTGGCTCTTCCAACCTGTTCAGATTCCTTTCCTCTGGAAAAAGAACACCGTTAGAAGCACGAATAAACTCATATGGTCCTTAGAATGACAGAGGAATAAAGATTGACACAGACAGTGGAATTTATTTACTAAAGGAAGTAACCAATTTACTTTCTTTGGTATACATACCATTTGTGCTCAGTTCTTCATCTGAACTGTCCAAATGGTCGTCGTCTGGTATACCATCCAGAGGGTGCTGGTGCTCTGTTATTCCGGACAGCAAGTCACTCAATTCATCAGTCTTGTCTTTTTTTGGTGGTCCACCACCAGTATTAAATCACTCTCTTCTGATCTTGGCATACTCTCTTTTTAAAGCCAGTTTAAGGTTCTTCCACAGGGTCTATAAAGGCAGATGTCATTTAATATAAGTCATGTCACAAAAATATGAATATAAGAAATGTGAAATACTGATAATAATGAAGATATCTCACTTGAAGTTGTTGTACTGTTTTTGTGGTTACATTTTCATTTGCATTAAATTCTTTGCAAATTGCAGCCCAACCACTCTTCTTTTTTTGTGCTTAGTAGCAGTGGTATGGTTTTGACACAATTTGTTTTAGTAGTCGTTTTTCATACTCACTAAAGTTTTTTGAACAAAGGCTTTCTGCCTCTGCCATTGTTTTGTCTCAAGATTCACACCAGTAATGGTATTTTCTATTCCATTGCGGGTTTTTATGAGCACCATTAGACCAACAGCATGTGCTCATACTTAACCTAATCAGGCTTAATCCAGGTGTTCTCATTTAGGCTTACTTACCTTACTCCAGGAATCCATAGTCTCCGACTAATTAAGCCAGATTTTAGCCACATAAAATCTACTGTGCATTCATAATGTAGATGGCTGTGGCATAGCTGCCATAAGGTTGGAGACCCTTGCCTAATAACAATCATCATTTACACACCATCTTATTCAAATGTGCTCATTGGGTAGCCTGAAGTACATGGATTCTTTCATCCCTGATTTGTACCACAGTAACAACCAAAATTTCCGTCCCATAGTAAACAACCATAATTTCCATAACTCACTCCCCTTTTTCAAACATGGCCTACCATGATTATGTGGGTTTCATTTTAAACAACTATTTGACTTTTCAGCTGAGCGCTGCAAGGAGAGTTGGCAGAGAATGAGGCGGATCAGGTCATTGGAGACGCCTAAGGCCACAGGTAAGAATTCATGTTTCCAATATTCTTTCCCACAAACCCTTTCATGCATGGTGTCCACTATAGCCATATAGTGCAATTTCCTTTATGTATCATATATGAACATTCTTTTAAAGCCCCATTATCAGTGTATTGACTACGTTAGGACATAATGTCCATTGTAGTGGATACAAGCACATATCATCTTATTCACAAAGGGCCACTGTTTATGTGTGTCTCATATCAAACAACCATCTGACTTTTCAGCTCAGCGCCGTGAAGACGGATCGCCAGAGGTTTAGGCAGACCAGGTCATTAGAGTTGCCTGAGGCCACAGGTCACAGGTCAATAAACACTCTTTGCTCTAGTAATAATAATAATAACCTTTATTTGTATAGCACCTTTCATACATGAAATGCAACTCAAAGTGCTTCACATTAGATTGAAAAAATACAATACATTTAAAAATCACATCACATTAAATTAAATCAATTAATTAACTATTACCCCATTAAAAAACAATATTGGATAATAAAAGCATAATACGTCCCCTTTAATATCTAGCAGCTAGCTGTAAAAACACATTATATTGGTTATATACATGTAGAGTATATTGAATGAGAGACATCTAGAATCAGAACAGCTTCTCTCTCATGTAGATTTCCTCACACCTCCATCCCTCCCTGAGTCTGTCTCTCTCCCTTCCTCCTTTTCCCTCCCTTCTCCATCTCGTCCTCGCGTCTCTTCGCCATTGGCAGCGCACACAGCCGTGAGCAGAGCTAATTAAATGCTTCTAAGTGAGTCGACTCGCCGTGTCTGCCATTCCAGCCTCGGCAAAAGGTCATCCCACTCACAGGCATGAGACAGACATTTCTCGTGATTGTTTTCCTTTTGAGAAATTTAGCAGATTGTTAATTATCAGATTACAAGTTTGCCTTTTTAAAGGCCAGCACGCCGCCCCGAGTCAGATGACTGGGAAGAGAGAGAGAGAGAAAGAGAGGGAGAGGACAGGGTATAAGCAATAAAGATGGCTGAGGGAATCTGACTCTCCTCCTGCTTGAGTTGTGTCAAGCCTGCGATTTGTGATTATACAGAGCATTTTAGATAAGCTGAAGTGAGAGGCTGCCCGACCCTGACTCTCCCATCAGCCCCTTGTTCACCATTTCCAAATTCAAATACTTGCTGTTAAAAGAACCCAAAGCTTGAGGAGAAGACACAGACATGGCCTCAGGAGATGACTGTGCAACCGAAACCCCCCCTCGCACACACTGTACAACACAGAAAGTAACACTTGTTCAGTTCGTCTTCACCTTTCATCAGCCCCATCC
>OMOW01109233.1:0-10071 GCA_900312555.1 Lamprogrammus exutus
CGTGAAGTTTATGTATGAAAAGCTGTGGACCTTCCCTCTCTTCTAACATCTCATGAATGATGAATATTGCAGGCGGGACAGACAACCAACTGGTCCTGGTGGAGCTGCGGCCTAAGGGCATTGATGGAGCGCGGGCCGAGCGGGTGCTGGAACTCGTGTCAATCACGGCCAACAAGAACACCTGCCCGGGGGACAAGAGCGCCCTGACTCCTGGTGGCCTCAGGCTGGGTATGGATCAGCATCACATGATACTGCATTTAGCCTGGCTAATAGACCAGCTCCTGTCACACTAACCCCAACTTTTAACTTCACCTTAAGGCAATTTATTTCACGTACGGTGCAATACACTGCACTCAACCACATTCACTTTGTTTATTTCTCGACGTTGACTCAACACTTGAGTGAAACATCTGGCACTAGTCTGGCATTTTTGCAGTCTCAGTCCATCACTCAAGTCTCAAGAAGCTCCACATCCTAAATGAAAAGAAATACAGGAACTTTAGTGGTTGAGGGAATAGCAACAGTTAAACTGAGTACAAGCAAGTGGAAGAAATGATGTTCTTGTTCTCTTTTCTGTCCCAGGTGCTCCAGCTCTGACCTCCAGACAGTTAAAAGAAGCAGATTTTGTGCAAGTTGTTGAGTTCATGGATGAGGGCTTCAAGATTGCCTTGGATGTGAAGAAAAAGACAGGTAAAGTTAAGCCAACATGCTGATAGTTTGGCAAGTGTGCCTTACTGTTTATTTATTACCTCTGCCAATAAGGTAATGTTCTTATCCATGTTGGTTTGTTTGTCAAAACGTTTATTCGAAAAATGATGAACTGATTTTCATGAACCTTGGTTGGCAGGTTGAGCATGGTCCATAAAAGAACCCATTAAATTTTAGCGGTCTGGATCAGGATTATTACCAAAGTGATCATGATAAATGTTTTAAGTGATATTTGGGCCTTGGCATTTGGGCCCGAATGAATGCCCTTCTAGTTAGACAAGCAACAAAATCACAGCATCGTTGCCAGATAAAATTATAGGACCTTTAAACATGAGGGCAAACAAAATGTCCTGTGTGGATGAACCAAATGAAAAGAAAGCTGTACCTGTCCTCCTCTCTCGTCTACTGTAGGGAAGCTCCAGGACTTCAAGGACTTCCTGCTTCAAGACCCCGACACTGTCGCTCGCATTGCTGACCTGCGTCAGCACGTTGAAGCCTTCGCCAGGCCCTTCCCCATGCCAGGCTTCCACGACCATTAGGTCAGGCGACAGCTGGATGGCAGATGTGTGTGCAGAGAGGGAGAGCAGTCGTTGCGGTGATGGTTGAGGATGATGATGGGTGCCTGTGAATTGGGGTGACGTAATAATTTTTCACACAGTCTTATTTCCCTTTTTTATCCAATCAGATCTGGGAAACCATGTTGCTTTTTTAAATACGTTTCTGCAGTGATCTGTTTACCTTTTCTGGTAAATGCATGGCCTCTGTTTTGAGGAAGGGAAAACAATGCAATTTAACAATTTATTTTTTACAGCAGAACCTATTTTCTATCATGTGTAAAGATTGTTTTCCAAGGTGTTGTCTTTGCACCTTCTTTTAAACGTGTGGAGATAAAGAAGTCAAATCATTCGACCAATCACACAGGAACTGAGGAATGAGGAACAATTTCCAATGTGAAGTTCTCGCTGTCAGCCTGTGACTTAGTTAGAATATAACAAACAATGACGAGTCTTAATGTTGACTAATGCAGATGATTATATTCACTAACAGATTTGTAACCAGCTACGTGAGGTGGGTGTTGTGATCAAATGTTTGGTGGATAAAATCAGTCATTAGTCAATGTCAGATCAGAAATAAATAAGGCGGGTTAGTTTTTGACAGTTAGCCACCTATCATAATGGCTCATTCTACAGCATGGATATGAACTAAAAGGGTACAAGTCTGAAAATAAAGGCAATGGACAAAATAAGACGATCACCTTTCATTCACTGCAATGCAGTCTTAACATTTTACAAAGACAAACTTGAAAACTAAAGCCTGAAAATTTGAGTCAACAAAGCTGAGTCAACAGCTCTCAGCAGGAAAATCATCTTTGATTGGGTTATACGAACTTCCTGTTATTTCATCCATCTCGTGTAGGTGAATTCCCATTAAAGGATGTTTTTCTTTCTTTCGGCCCTGATGTAACCACGATGTTCATATGAGATTTTATCAACTGACCTGTATTTTGTTATGATAAATAACTAATTGTATTAATGAATAGAAATGTCATCCTGGAATATTTAATGCTTTCCGATAAATGGTTTACAAAGAGTATATACTTTTCTATATATAGTGTTATTTAAAAAAAAATTAACTGTGAAATTGCCGTCACTTCAGTTTACTTTACTTCAAAAACATAATGTAGTGCAGTCTGTTTATCTGGACAATGATACACCATTCTGTTATAATGAAACGATGAAGCAGCTTGACCGAAGACATTTCAGATGTTTTTATTGACTATCTGGTTCACAGATTTACAGTATTGACTGTACAGGTGAGGATGATAGATTTCTGAACTGGTACTAGAGTACAATCGAGGAAAGATGTTAGAAATTCCATGGTACGTTTTACTTTGTCGTGAGGAGTTTCTAACCTGAGCAAACCCCGAGAAGTCTCCACACCGGCCTCTCGACAGCCAAAAAAAACAAACTTTGCCAAAATATAGTCAGTCAGTTTTTTACTACAGTCATGATCAATCTTTGTGTTTTATCATGTCTGATACATTGCACCGGGACACATGTTAGCGTTAACTTTCTTGTCTAGAACATTTGTATGAGATAAAAACCTGAATCCTAATAAAAATAATCAAGCACAGTTTGGATTGTCTTTTATATAAATATTCACAGCTTTGTCGCATTTTCTTGGTTTCTATCAAAACTGATACACACGGTTGAATGAGCTTTATTGATATTTAATGTGGGGGGAGATGTCACTGTTCAAATGTAATCATCTTCATCAGATTTTAGCATCAGAGTTTAGACATGTTTCTACAGGGAATGTGAATGGAATAACAAATCTATAAGTAGATATAGAAAGGGTGTGTTTAAGGAAACCACGTAAATCTGAGTGTACAGTGGACATTGAATTTATTGTGTTTCTGTAGTGCCACCAAAAATCAAATGTGATTGATTGGTGTACATTTTGCAGGATTACTGAAATTGGAATTACGCAACAGGGCGTGAAATGTCTGTGTGTGGCAAGGCCTGCAAAAACCTGTGTGACCTTAAGATCCACCAGGTGCAGACGAAATGTTTAGTGAACGAGGAAGTGGCACCACGCACAGGTAAAAAACCGTGGGGAGATGCAGGAGGAGCCACGCCTGGAATCACCATGAGCCGGTGGCCCCAGCATCAAGCAGAGGAGCAGAACATAGATGGGTGAAGTGTCCACCAGCTAGAAGGGAGAAAGGGGTGCCATGATGTAGGACAACATCCTGGAAGCAACCATTAAGGGGGATGCTGACAGGAAGCTCCAGATGATGACAACCATCAAGGTCATGAACCAGGAGATGGAGGCGTGGCTGACAGTGATAGACAAGTCAAAGGGCTGCTGGGCAAATTTAAAGCCTGGATGTACAAACATGATGTCAAGGCTCATGGTCCTTGCTAGTGTATGAGTTCCTGCTGTCCACGGTGGACGGTATTAGGTGAATCAGTCATCACCAGACAGATTAATTATTTGTCATGTATCAAAAACTCCCCCCTGCTCTGTCCTCACATAAAGACATGTACACACAGTTATTAATGAAAATGATAAAATTCAGTTTCCTTGGTAATTGATTTGACAATAACTCATGTCTGCTTAATGAGGGAAGGGATAAATGACAACGTCAGTAATTAATTGGATCGTATGTTCAGTTAGTCTAATATGAATATGTGTGTGTGGGCACAGTTTGCAATAATGTGTATCACTTGAATACCTGTCACAATTAAACATGGTGGAGCATGATATGATACTGAAAATATTATCCAAATATAAAAAAGAGGAGCTGCTTGTCTCAGTGTAACAACATCAGGAGTCGTGTTTAAATATCTGAGCCTCACTAATGCTGTAATTATCCCATAATGACACATGAGTGTTCCTGACGGTGTAATAGGCATCAGTGTGTGTGTGTGTGTGTCATCAATTTGCGTATGAGCCTTCAAACTGCCTCCTCACGAGAGCAGCACCCTGTGGAGATGAGACTAAGCTAAATACAAGGTTCAATTATTCAGTGTTTGAAGTGTTTTGAAGGGAATGGGAGGGGCTGGGATGCTGTTGTGAGTGTGTGGTGAAGTTTAAGGGGGTCACAGCTAATCTGTGTGTGTGTGCTGCTGGCCATGCTGGATGGAGAGTCATTTCTCCACAGCTGTGACTGGGGCGCTGCCATGACTGACATTAGGAAATGAGCTCCTGTTTAATGATGATGGTCTCTCCAAGCAGACGCTGCATGCTGTAACTCTTAAATTATCACCGTGAAACTGTGAAGGGCAACGCGGCTTAATGATGAGTGGTCAGAATGGGAAGCAGCAGCTTCATGCTGCTTGTGTTGACACAGGACAGAAATAGAATAAATACAGAAACAGAAAACAGAAACTTATTTGCGCAATTTTGTTCCACAGTGTTACTTTGGATAACTTGGTTATGATTCAAAACACTGATAACCGGAGTCAAATTCCTTGTATGTTTGAGCATACTTGGCCTATAAATATGATTCTGTGTATTACACTGCACAAATCAAGTTCCTTTGATCAACAATGATCAAAATCACTTCAATTCCTTATGTCATGACCTGTAGCTTGATACTTGTTTTGTTTTTTGAATTTGTGGAATAAAAGCCAGCTGCTCAATCCTGGATTTAAAGGAAATTTACGATCTGTATCTGCTAACTTGAGAATAATGTATGGATTTGTATGTGTATGCAAACCAGATATTGTAGCATAAACAAAATGCAGGTGGAAATATGCCAGAATTGTAGGTTTTGGACTTAAATAGTTTAGAATTCCCACAAAAGTAACAAGTGGGTTCACCATCACATATGTGGCTGGCATATCATCAGACATACTCGCCAATGTAAGGAGGTTATGGGATAAAAAAGGGCTTTCCTGCATGTTAAGTTTTAGGTGTCTACTTAAAAGCATTTTTTACTGAAGCTGTGCAAATGTCTGTACAATAAAAAACAAAGCAAACACACACACACACATTTAGCACTGGGATCAAATCATCCGTGTTTTTGATTTGACCCCCCAAGCGGATGACATGTGCAGGGGCACGGCAGGAGTCTGAGAGCTCCCCCCCCCTGAAACAACAGCCACGCTCCGTCTGTACCAGCACTGTGGCAGAGTTAACATCAGACTGCATCTGCCGACATTCACGCCGAGCTCCACAGATTCACACAAGACGGAGTCAGGACAAAGATCAAAGCGCGGAAACATTCCTGTGTATTAAGTTCACCTGTCAGAGCACAAAGACATCAATCTCTCACTGGTGAATGGTCTGCAGGGAGCGTCGTGTTGCAAGTCTGGCAAATGCCTCCGTGTGCTGCAGAAATTGTTGCTTCATTGTGAAAAAGTTTAAATATTCAACACTGCTGGCATCAAACTTTGAAAACAAGTAACCACCCATGGAAATCAGTGGTGCAATTTATATCATAAATTGATCGTATGTGCGTGTTGCTCATACGCTCACCGTGAGCACTGAACCTTCTCAAGCCATCATGAACAAGTGACATTAATGTAATATTGTTTCATGTTTGGGAAGTTCCATTTTGTGTACATTAGCAGGATACGGGAGTGAGAGAGTTGTGTATATGAGAGCAGCCAGATGTTGCCCCAAGATCTGAGCTTGAGTTGAGTTTAGCTCTGCCAAATTCGTCTCTGCTTTGCGGCATCACCGTGCAGTCTTTAATTTCCAAAAGTAGGGGTGTTTATGTGCTACTACAAATGACCTATGGTTGGCTAGCTTTAGCATGTGTGTGTGTTTGCCTGTGCGGCTCTCATGTTTCTTGTGGGAACTTCTTGCAGGAAGCCGAACTGATCGACCATTCTGGACTTTTAGTTGCTGACGACTGAAAAAGTGAAATGTGAGCACATTCCTGAGGGTCAAGGTAAAGCTGCTGGCCTACACAGCTGTGGGTTTTACTGAAAGATGAGTGCTGAGGAGGAAATGAGTCTGGGATCCAGCCGGGTCACACACACGCGCACACACACACACACACGTATTTAATTATCAACTAAAATGACTCATAATGACTGATTATGACCCCATTAAAGTTAAATTATCTATGCATCAGTGTGTACATTACATATTAATATTGTAGCTTGCAGGTGTTGTTGGTGTAAGTACTTTATACTCTATGTACTTTAATTACTGTCAGTTCAGGATATTTCATGTTTTGCATGTGAAATCATACAGTGAGTTGCAAAGTTACAAGGAAACAATTAAACTATATAAATATAAATGTAGAGCGGGAAAAAGTACAATATGCCCCCTTTGAGATGTAGAAGATTAAAATTAGAAATGTGACAAAAAATTAAGTAAAATACCTCAAAAACTACTGCTCTTAAATGTAATTAATTACTTTCCACTGTTACTCTCTTTAAGCTATAAAGTAGTACAACTGAGCAGTGAACAGACATATGTGTGCCCCAGATTTGGGATGGGACTGAGTGTTGTCAGGCTATGAGAGAGCAACAGCTGACAAGCTGAGACTTAGAGAGAGGGAGGAGGAGGAGGAAGAGGAGGGGGAGGAGGAGTTGCTGGTGGGTTTTGGTCAGCTCCTCAGCATCCACTGTTGGGCTCCCAAGGGAAACTGAGCCAGAACAGCCCCACTACACTTGCAGCTGTCGTCTGTCTCTGCCACACACACACACACACACACACACACAGAGAGAGAGAGAGAGAGAGTCCATCTCTAAATGAATCCGGTGTCTTTTAATCTAGATGCCCACTGACCTGTTCAGAATGTTACATAAACGTAATGTTTTCCTGTGCGCTGACAGAACACTAAACAAAACACGTGGGGAAAATGTTAGAATTACATTTTTTAGGTTTAATGATATAGAATACATCAGATGCTCTGTGTGTACAGTGAATAATAGTGTGAGAAGAAAAACTGAATATAAGAAATGAAGATGTAACGTTTGCTGTGCATCAATCACAAAAGAAACACAAATCAAAGAATAAGATGTTGGAAAGTTATCATCTTCTCCTGTTAGTGATGATCAGTGTGATAGTGAACCCTATGAAAGATGGAGTGATGTTGGTTTGAGTATTGTGAACTGTGGGTAACAGAGTGCATGTTCTCTTTGTTTATTTATTAAAGACACTGATGGATTTGTGGCACGGATTTAGAATCACTTTAGCCCACAGTTGATGCACAGGCAGCGACTTGTTATCTTTGACCTGGATGAACCTGTTTGTCATCCTGCAGCACTTTACTGTAGTGAGAATACAGAGAGCAGAGGAGGGGCAGAGAGCTGCAGCTAACAGGGAAGCTTTGCTTTGGGGTTTCTCTGTCAGATTCTACATCTACAAAAGTAAAAAAGCATTAAGGTTCAAAAGAAATAGTTTGTTTTGCACAAGTCATCTAATATCAGTGACAACTGGAGGTGTTGCCCACGCCTCCATACTGTATATTCACAAACTGATGCACAAAACTAAAGTCAGGACACAGAATGACATCGTGTTCAGAAAACATATTTAATTTACAGAGAATTTTACAGTGCACATGACACAGAATCACTATCTAAGGTTCTCAGAACCCTGATGATAATAATAACAATAACAGTGTTGTAAAATACACTTACCGAGCTGTAAATAAGGAATTAAATGGTACATTTACACATATGACCTCTCAGGCAGAGCTTTATGACACAACTGCCTTTAACACAAACTGTCTGTGTGTGTTTGACCTTCTGATCTGTGAATGTATTGACCTGAATACTGAGACACCATATGGATTGGCTGACCAAGATGCTGGAAAGACCTGAGGCCTAATCCCTGCTGGCTAAGTCGACAAACTGTAATGAAGAGTTTTAAATATGAAGTCAGAGCATCAGATTGTCCTTGCATAACAGTGGTCCTCTAAAAGTGTCATCCATCATCCTGAGGGAACCTGTGAGGGAAGCTGGTTTGTTCTCGACTCATCAACAAAAAGAAACACTGTTCATTATGATACAAGATAAAATGTTTGTGTGTGTGTAACTGCTTGTGTTGCTTACATGTTACTGTAGTGGAATATAACTGTGACGTAACTGTGCAGAACATATTTATGTGAGAATCATGCAATGGGATATTTAATGTCTATTATTGCTGCTGTGTTTTGTTGATGACAGATATGCACAACACTCTGCACATTTAGTCCATTCTCTTTACCTCCACCCTCAAGTGTCTCATCCCATGACAGCCCTGTAATCTATTCACTAGTAAATAAATCAGCGTAATAGTTCAGATCATTTGCAAAGCTTTGACACTGACTAAACCCATTGTGACATTTCTGAGCCTGTGGCGTGTAAACTTTATATAAAGAAGTGTGAGTACCAGATGGCAGCCAGCGCTCTGCCTGTACTATCTTTACTCTGCTCTTACTCCAGGGGGACCAACATGTGTCTCAACATGTGTTATGTCAAACATGAGCATTGCTTATATGACAGCGAGCACAACATCCCAACATTACAAGGACAAGGTGTCAGCTAGTCATGCACCGTACTGCTTCACGTTTTACGAGATGAGATGAGATGAGACCCATCTAAACAGTCAGACCCTTTTAAAACATGGCAGTGTCTCATATTTTCCTGTAAATCATTCATTCCCTGAGCCCGGTGAATGACTGCTTCAGGTAAACGTGCGTTTTCCAAGGCTTTCAGTGCCCGGTGAAAATCTCCACGCCTTCATAAAAACAATTGGGGAGCTTAAGATTCATTCAGTGGCAGTGCGTTTAGTAACAGCTGTTTGCAATATCGCTAAGAAAATCTGTATCCATGCGATCCAACAGTTGGCGTTCTATTCATAGATACGAAATGCGTGTGATGCATGAGAGCAAAAGCGTAGTCTGAAAACAGAAAATGTTTCATCAACAACTGGGTACCACTTTATAATAATCCATATATTGTAACAGGAGTTTAAGTTGTAAACAATGGCCTTAATAATTAATGTTTCATATATCAGTAATAAGACATTAATCATTAACACTTTTGGGTTGCCAGGTTCAGAAAAAGTCATTAATAAATTGTTCCTCCACTACATGAATCCACCAAGTCTGCAGTTGTAAACTGTTGATACATTATTATAAATGGATGTTGATCTGAATGCTTTGAATCTCTCTTACAGGACACAACCTGGCAACCCAAAGCTTGTGAACCCATGCATACGTCTTATTAGAAAGTGAACCCAACATGTGTAAGGATGGAAGCTAAAGTAACCCAGAGAGAATTCAAAGTACCATCAAATATGAAATCATATGTGAACACATTAAAAGAAATGTCAATGATACAAAACTTATAAAAAACACACCCAACCATTCTCTCTCTTGCGTTCTTTGTCATTTTCTTCACGCACACACACACACACACACGCACGCACACACAGAGGTTTAGGTTTTAGGATTGTCAGACAAACCGCCCTGATAATCTGTCAGTCGGAGGACGACACGTTGGGTCGTGAGTTCATCATTTCATTTTTGGGAAGATGCTGTTGCCAGTCAGTCTCATCCGCTCCCCTCGGGCTGAGCCAAACCCTCCAGCAGCTGTCGCTCTGTCAGTCTAGCAGCGCTTGCAGGTCGCCGTCAGACCCACACAGCTGTGTTGTAGTCAAACAGGGGCTGCATTTTCTCCACCCCGTTCTCCGGCTGTCTCCTATCTAAATAAATCCCTGGAAATGGCTGCACGTGCTGCTGGTGGAGCTGTGGAAAGCGGTGATGATTCCTCTCCGTTTCAACCGCGTGTGGACTCGGCCTGCCTTTGCCCTGCTGTGCGCCTGCCCAGAACGGCAGGTAGAAGCTCCCTTTGGTGCTTTTGGGCGCCGTTTTTTTCGGCCTTTTTAAGATCGGAAGAGCGTCGTGTAGGG
>OMOW01109235.1:0-11900 GCA_900312555.1 Lamprogrammus exutus
GGATTAATCAATTAATAAAATAAAGACCCAGGGGATAGTGCCCCAGCAACGAGTGCTTAATAATAAAGTGTATATGTTCCTACAGGTAATAACGTTCCTTTTTATGTTTTATTTCAGAGACTGAATCTTATTATTGTTTCTAAGGTGTAAAAAAGAACATGCCATTATACATGCTCCCTCCGCTCTGCATGTGTAAGTGAACGCAGCAGTGAATGAGATGTGCAGGACCTAACCTACAGATTAAGGTGACGTCCATTGTACATATGTTGTAGCGTGTGCGTCCATAAAATGTGAGTAAAATATTTTCCTGTTTAGGTTACACAGATTAAGTGTCAATGTTTGACTACATGTGTATTTTGAGTTTATTTAGGGTTAATTGCCGTTTCTGTCCGTTTATTTGACGTGATTCAGAGCTAGCTGCCAGCCTGTCTTAGTATGTGAGAGCTGCTGTGTCTGTGCATTTCGGTTGTTAATGTTTATGTTGTTTATACCATAGTACATCGAATGTTGCTGAGTAGTGGCTGTTACAGTGACTGCCAGTCATATTTTGTGCAGTTTGAATGCTTAGTTGTTTATCATTATTAGCCTTTAATCTGTATACTAGCAGTTATCTGTGTCACGCTTATGTCAGGTTTAGGTTCTATTCTATTCGTTGTATATTCGTTCACAAGCTCTCATACACAAGGTGTGGGGGCCCTTGTTGAGGGCCCCTCAACATAATAGAGGGGAGATCAATGCCCTTTGAGGGCACTGTCCATTAATGTAATGTCCACTGTTTTTTTTTTTATGTACCCAACATTGTCACTGTTTCCAGAGAATGCACCAGAATGCACGAGATTCCTCTCTGAGCATTTTTTCCCTGCATCTTGTTGTTCACTGGTTAAGTGGTCCAGGTTAACAGGTGGATCCCGTAATTTATCTGGGGCATACTGAGACATTTCTTTACTGGGGCCAGGTGTAGCCTGACAGTTTTCAACAGTCATTTCATTTACCTGGTGTTCCTCTGAATACACTGGGTAACAGTTTGTTATCCTCTGGATACTTCCTATCACAATTTTACTTGGCACTGTAATGTCATGGTATGTCATATTCCTCACATTTTATTCACCTTATGTAATGAGCCTAATCCAAAGAAAGATTCTCCTCAGATTTGAAAAGCATTTCAGTTGTCACTTTAAGATCTGTCTTAACAGGGCAGCTAATGCACTTAGTTTGTCCACCTGGAACTACAACTGCCATCTGGCTTGTTTTAACTGTGTAGGTATCATTCTCACATGTAGTTTCTTGTATTAGGTTTAGCAACGTCTGCCCCTTTCCTAACCCAAGTCTCAGTGAGCTCCTCAGTAACCCTATTCTGTCACTGGGCTAAGCATAGTTCCCTTCACTTCTCATAATTTCCTCAATTGTATTAAACCCAATGATTGTTTTTTGCACAACATCCCTGGGGCCTCATTTATAACCGTTGCGTACACACAAAACCAGGCTTAAAACTTGCATACGCCACTCTCGATGCAAACGTTGGGATTTATAAAGACAAACTTTACATGAGAATGTGTGCACCTGTACAGCAACTCTTGTGTACACCTATTTTGGAGACAGGAGGATGTGGCGACACTGATGGACAGGCAGAAATATGAAGCCAGATTTCACAGTCATTCCTCTCGTAGTCATTCCACAGCATCAACATTTCTAACACAGACCCACTACGACAGAACTAACATCCACACCAACAGTGTAAATGTACATGTGTTTATGTCAGAATGTTTGTAGTTTAACACATGCTCTCCATAGTTGATCCATTTATGGTTCAAATGTGTAATTCATGTGGCTCAAATCATTTAAATTCAAGGGAGCAAATTTATTATTTGGATTCCTGCATATATGCGAATATACGCTGATACCACTGGTGCATAAATGTGCTGTGAAATAACAGGTGTCATATCTGCTCATCAGAGAAATCACAACATTTAAATCTTTGATTTACTGTTTTTATTGATAACTTATAGATCGTCTCAGTTAAATCCCATAGTGACAGCCGCTCCCCTCATGCGCTCCTCACACCGTTTCCAAACCCTCAGAGTGCAGATGAAAGGCGCAGAGAAGCCTGCATTAAGCGCACAGAGCAGTTGAAATGCTGCTGTGTTATGTGAGAAAACAAAAACTCTCCTAAATCTAAACAGATCGTCACCGTCATCCAGAACCACCACATGCCACACAAATCCAGGAAGAAGTTATGCTGCGTCTTTTAAACAGGTAACAGTATAATAGACTATATTATTTGATAATATTCAGTAACAGCGGTAGCAACATTTTCCCACTCAATTCATTTATAATTTCACTCAACTTTTTATTTCTTATCACACTGCTACGGCTGCCAAAATCAAAAGATTTCTTCTCATCTCCACTTTGCACAAGTACCTAAATTTCTGTCTCTGTTAAGTTTTTATTTTGGTCTTGGGTTCCGATGTTGCCATTCTTAATTACGGTGCAATACTGGCTCATTTCAATATGCATGAATTAATTTGCATTGACCGTTTATAAAAAATTGTGGGAATGTAGTGGGCGGAATAGGAGGTTTTTTGGCATGCAAACCTTTTCACTTCAGTTGTGATTTATAAAGGTGGAATTGCGTACAAATGTGCTTGCGCACGGTTTTACAAATCTGACTTTTTCTTCGCGTATGCCATTTCTCTGTTTTCAGCGAACGCAATGATTTGGTCGGGATTCTACGAAATGTTTTAGAAATGAGGCCCCTGCTCACTAGCACTGGGACCAGTATATCATCAGACCCTCTTCTCTTAACTTTTGGATAATGCAAACTGAGGCAAACCTCAACCCAGCCTTGAAATGGGATTTCTGAGCCATTTGCAGCTCTTAAGTGTAACAGTTAATTGTCACTCATATGTCACTTAGTGAAGTTTTGGCATCAGGCAGGTTTTGGGACTTCCATGTCTCACTCATAGTAGACACTTTTGCTCCTGTGTCCCATAGTGCTTGAGATTTAACTTTTTAACCTATTCATTGTGCACCATACCAGACACTTTTTGCCCACGAGCGGATGGGGATGACACTGGTGATGGCAATGGAGATGCATTTACCATCTCCGGTTCCACCTGCCCATCTCCTGCGCAGGTGCCTCCTCAGGTGCCTGCAAGCTCAGTAGTGGATCGTTTTGTTTGGCAGCCTAATGGGCTCTCTGAATTCTTTTTCTCTTGTACTGCCACCCTGAAAGTTTTTGTTTCATCATCTTTACTCTCTTTACTTTCTCTTTAGCACACTATGATGAACTTGCTGCTATGTCATGATATATACATCATTTCCAGAGCCCTGCGCCCGTCCCTCAGTTAAAATCCAGCCATGTCCTCAGACATACTGTCAATCAGTTTATTGAGGTGAGTTAAGATTGGCTAGGTAGAGTGTAGAATGCGTGCATTCATTCTTTTGTATGAACAAAATTGTAGGGGCGCTGCACTGATCTTGGAAGAAAGTGAGAGGGCGGCAGAAGGTAACATAATTCAAAGGTGCCGTTGCCAGATTGCCGCTCCTGTCAAGGTGACTATGAAGGCGGCCGCCCAGTTTGCTTATTCGTACGGGCCAGCCTTGGTCTGAATGCAAGACCAAAAAGAAAACTTTATGGAGACAGGATTTGATGAACTTGTGGGTGAGGTGGAGATGAGCAAATTGGTTTTGTTTGGTGGCATTAACAGTGGGATAAAAAATAAAAGAAAGTTGAGTGGGAGAACATTGCTGCTGCTGTTAATGCAGCACCAGAGCTTTCACCTTTTGATTTGAATATCTGTCTGGTGAACGTGGCCATGACTAAATGAACCAGTTCCTGCAAACACAAAGAGACAGTTCAAGCAATTTACAGTGTTACCAATGAATTGAAACAAATAAGAATGGCAATAATTTCTAAATAATATAGTCAATTGTTCTGTTACCTCTTTAAAGATGCCTCATCACTTCTTCATGGATTTGTGTGGCTGCTTGTCTATTTCTGTCATGTGTGGATCTGGTTGATGGTCCAATCTCTTCAGGTTTGAAGCCCCAGCTCCAGTGCAACCTTCAAGCCCAGCTAGCTCCCCTGCCCAGAGAACCTCACATCCCAGCCCTGCAGCGATATGCTGGAGAATTGGGTACATGCATGGCTTTCCTGATCCATTGTTCCCTAGTGTTCGAGCAACAACCCTCCACCTACAAAACAAATATGGCTAAAATACCTTATATCATGCGGTTACTTAGGGGGAGTGCTTTACCGTGGGTATCAGCCATGTGGGATAGCCAATCACCAGTTTGCTCCTCGCACCTTAGCTCTGTCTTGGAAATGAGAATTGGAACTTTTGATCACCCTGTCAACGGTAGGGACGCTACCAAGTGCCTCCTGTCAGTGCATCAGTGTTCCCACAGTGTAGCTGAGTATTAAGTGGAGTTTAGGACCATAGCTGCAGATTTAGGGTGTAATGGAGCTTCACTTCAGGCGGTGTTCCTCAACGGGCTATGTGATTCAGTCAGAGATGAGTTAGCGGTTAGGGAGGACTCTTAGACACTTTAATCTCCGTAGCCATTAAGTTGAATAATTATCTTTGTGAGCGCCGTAGAAAGAAAGCTAGCTGCTCCCTATCTTTGCCCTTCTCTCGCTCATCTGTTGCGCCTCTTGCAAGAACCAGCCCTGGTTCATCCCTAAGCATCCGTGCGCAGGTTAGTCTACTGTCTCTCCCTCTCCAGCTGAGCAACCCATGCAACTGGGAAGAGCCCGGCTCTCACCGGCTGAACACCTCTGGAGGATGAGAGTGGGCTTGTGCATTTACTGCGGCCAAGCTAGCCATTTCCTAGCCTCCTGACCCCTTCGGCCAAAAGAGGGGATTCTGGTGAGCCAAGCCACCGCCCCTGCAGTTCCCCGGTCCAGAATGCAACTTGACCCTACGCTTATGTGGGGCCAGCAGTCTCTCCCCTTGTGTGCCTTGGTGGATTCAGGAGCGGATGAAAACTTCCTTGATGCCAACCTTGTTGCCCAAGCCGGCATATCCATTCAGCCACTCGACATGCCTCTGGACGCCCACGGCCTCAATGGAAAGCTCCTCACTCAAGTAACTCATGTTACTGAGTCCCTGCACCTCATCCTATCTGGCAATCATCGTGATTCATCCATTTCCACATCATCTCTTCCCCTAATTCCCCTGTGGTCCTCGGTAACACCTGGTCAAGACTCCATGATCCCCACATTGATTGGTCCACCAATCAGGTTCAGAGTTGGATCGCCTTTTGCCATTCGTCTTGCCTGAAATCTGCCTTAGCCTCAGCAGAGGCCGCTGCTCCCACAGCAGACACTGAACCCCCACACCTGTCATAGATTTCCTCTGTTTACCATGAGTGGGGAGAGGCTTTTAGTAAGCAGTGAGCTCTCTCTCTGCCCTCAAATCGCCCTTATGATTATGCTATTGATCTGCTCTTAGGAGCTCCCTTGCCGTCCAGCTGCCTATTCAACCTCTCTCACCCTGAGAGGGAAACCATGGGGACCTACATCCACGACTCCCTAGCTGCAGGTATCATCAGGCCAACATCCTCCCCAGTTGGTGCCAGTTTTTTCTTTGTCTCGAAGAAAGAACATTCATTGCGCCCTTGCATAGACTACCTTGCTCTAAATAACATAACACTTAAAAACAAATATCCTCTTCCTCTGATTAACTCAGCTTTTGAACCACTCCAGGAAGCCACCATCCTCTCCAAACTCCCTCAGAAACGCCTACGACCTCGTCCGAATCAAGGAGGGGAATGACTGGAAAACTGTCCAATTTGAGTATTTGGTTATGCCCTTTGGATTAACCAAAGCCCCAGCTGTCTTCCATGCTCTCGTCAATGACATCCTCCATGATCTTCTTAACCGGTCAGTTTTTATCTATCTTGATGACATCCTGATCTTCTCCTAGAACATGGAGGAACCCATCCAGCATGTGCGGCCAGTTCTCCAAAGACCACTGTAAAACAAACTATTTGTCAAAGCTGAGAAGTGCAAATTCCATGTCAACTCTGTTGGATTTCTGGGATATATCATTTAGAGTGGGTAGGCGAAGACGGATCCCAAAAAGATTCAGGCACTGGCTGAGTGGCCCATACCCACATCCCTGAAACAACTCCAGCAGTTTCTTGGCTTTGCTAACTTTTATAGAGGGCTCATCAGAGACTATATGCTGTGTGACCGCACAACTTACCCAACTCATCTCTTCAGCTACCCCCTTTTCCTGGACCCCTGAGGCAGATACTGCTTTCACCAAGCTTAAGAGACACTTTACCTCAGCACCTGTCCTTGTTTAACCAGATCCTTAATGACAGTTCTTTGTGGAGGTCGATGGTTCCGACACAAGGGTTGGAGCTGTGCTTTCCCAGCGCTTGGCTTCTGACCAAAAGCTCCACCCCTGTGCTTTCTTCTCCCATCGATTTTCCTCCCCTGAGCAGAACTATGATTTTGGGAACAGGGAACAGCTCGCAGTCAAGCTCGCTCTGGAGGAATGGAGACACTGGCTGCAGGGAGCAGAATACCCATTTATTGTGTGGATCACAAGAATCTGGCTTACATCCAGACTGCCAAACGACTCAATCCCTGTCAAGCCCATTGGGCGCAGTTCTTCGGACTAGTCTCCAGAAACGTTAAGCCTGACGCCCTCTCCCGACAGTTTGTGCTCGACAACAATTCAGCCGAACCTGAAACCATCCTTCCCAAGTCGTGTGTAGTGGCTGCAGTAACTTGGGAGATTGAATCCATCACCAAGGAAGCCCAAAGAACCCCAACCGGACACAGGTAATGGCCCTGATAATTTATCGTTTTGTGCCTGATTCTGTCTGCTCACAGGTCCTTCAATGGGTGCATACCTCCTGGTTCACCTGTCATCTTGGTATCAGTCAAACATTGTTCCTCCTTAAACGACTTTTCTGGTGGCCTTCCATGGACACTGACCCCTGTGCCTTCGTGCTTGCTTGCACTGTGTGTGCTCGTGGCAAGTCTTTTCACCAGCTGCCCACTGGCCTACTCCATCCCCTTCCAGTCCCAAGTCGACCACGGAGCCACATTGGCCTCAACTTTGTGACTGGACTTCCAAAATCTCAAGGTAACATCGTCACTCTCACCATTGTTCACAGATTTTCCAAGGCTGTACATTTCATGCCCCTACCCAAACTCCCCACAGCCTTGGAATCCACCGACCTCCTGGTTAACAATGTTTTCAAACTCCACAGGATCCCAACTGACATCGTATCTGACCGTGGACCACAATTCATATCACAGGTATGGAAGGCATTCTGTCTGGCTCTCAGAGCATCTATGAGTCTCTCTTCTGGTTACCATCCCCAGACAAATGGACAGACAGAGCAGGCCTACCAGGACCTAGGAGCTGTGCTTGGCTGTGTCACAGCCTGGAACTCCCCCTCCAGGAGTAATTATCTTCCCTGGATTGAATACACTCACAATTCCCTGTCCAGTGCTGTCACAGGTATGTCACCCTTTGAATGCTGCCTCTGTTCCCTGCTCAGGGAGATGAAACTGCCATACCCTCGGTCCAGGCCCATCTTCACCACTGTCGCAAGGTGTGGAAGGATGCACGCTCCACTCTGCTCCGCTCTGCAGTCTGCAACCAGTGCATTGCTGACCATCACCGGCCTCCAGCACCCAACTACCAGCCAGGTCAGAAAGTTTGGCTTTCCTCCAAGGATATCCTCCTACAAACTGAATCCAGAAAACTAACACCCATCAACACACCATCAATCCCTCTGCTGTTAAACCTAAGTTGCCTTCCTCCATGAGAATTCAATCCCACCTTTCATGTTTCCCAATTGAAACCAGTTCTCACCAGTCCATTGTGCTCTCTGGCCGTTCACCCTCCACCCACCCAGATTATTGATGACCACCCAGCCTACACTGTCCGGCGGCTGTTGGACGTCCACTGCAGAGGTCGTGGGTACCAGTATCTAGTAGACTGGGAGGGATGTGGTCCAGAGAAACGCAGCTGGATAACCCGCCAGCTCATCTTGGACCCCTCCCTCATTCAGGACTTCCATAGAGACCACCCTGACAAGCCTGGCAGCTCGCCTGGAGCCTCTTATTGAGGGTGCGTACTGTCAAGGTTCGGCCATGTCACCAGTCATTTCCCTTGTGTTCCCCTTTCCCCTGTGTCTCTTGTTTACCCCCCTGTTTGTCTCTGTGTGTGTATAGCTGGTATGGGCGTGGCTTCCTCCCTGGGCACTCTCTGTCTCCTTCTTGAGTACGTCTAATTCACTCACCAGCACCTCTAGCATTTCATTTCACATTGCCTAGCCTTGATTTCTGTGTTCAGACCTAGTTTTTGTCTTTGACCTCAAGCTTTTGCCAAGCCCTTTTTGTACCATTGCCTGATTCTCTGATTTCCCTGTTTTTGATCTCTGCTTGCTACTACTACATACGTTTGCCTGTGCCTGAATGAACCTGTTTTTCTGTGACCTCTACCTTTCTACAATTTGGATTAAAACCTTTTACTTCTACACAACTGCTTCTTGTCCGAGTCTGCGTTTGGGTCCGCCTTTGCTGACAGTAACAGATAGATTGGGATTGACTCAGAGTCAGGAGGGTGGGCTCTTCTGGGTTAGGAGGGCTAGTGTTGATGTTTTGGTGCCAGAGATTGTATGCAGCAGCTAAGAGTAAGAGTAGTCTGTGATATCAGTTTCTTTTTGTAGCCTCGGCCTACAGTGGCTCATTTTTAGTTCGTTAAAGTCGGAGAACAGTTCCAAGCATCTTCATTTACAAGAGATGCTACAATAAATTCACACCTATCATTTAAAATTATTTGAGCCACAGAAATTACACATTTAAACCACAAGTGGATTGACAATAGAGAGGTGTTATTTAGGAACGCGTTTTGTGTTAAACTAAAGACATTCTGACAGACACATATATTTACACTGTTGGTGAGGATGTTTTTTCTGTCTGTTAGAAATTTTGATTTGACACGGTGGAATAAGTGTGTGAAAAGAATTATTGTGATGTCTGGCTTAATTTACTGCCTCTCCATTGGTGTCGCCACACTATAAAAAAAAACCCTGTCAAATTTACGGTAAAAAATTGGCAGCTGTAGTTGCCCAAATTTAACCATGAAAAAATATGATTCAAGCATAAAAGATATTTCGGTAAAATATTAGAATTTATTGTAAATTTTACAGTTTGAAACTGCCCTCTGAGTACAGTAAATATAACATAATTCAACAATAACAGCAACAGCGTTTCACTGTGGAATTAGCATTACAATGCTGTCATTATAGTGTAATTTTTTGTGAAAATTACATTTAACCTCTGCTTTATTTACATTGAATCCCATTCAATTCACTGTCTATTGATATTGTGGCAAGCTGGGTTCTTAAAGATCAACAGAAGCAGGCAGAAAAGACAATCGTGTGATTTCTTTAGTGCCTTATTGCCTGTTTCTCACACACGCATACTACAAAAGGTAGAACGTCAAAAATCACACATACAGTCTCACTCAGGGGTGCAACACAACTATGACCACGCCTCTTAAAACTATAAACCATAACTATAAAACACAGGAGAAACATGCATATACAGTAGAGAACTCCGTAATAGTAATAGGAACATGAAACGTGCAGGATAAACATTACAACAGCAGAGATGTTAAGTCTATTGCTGCAAAGCATGCAGGGAGATTTCTCAAACTACCTACTCTGGGATGCTACAATATGTAAACAACAGTGTTTTACTGTGAAATTACCATCAAACAATTTCAATAAATTACAATTTTCTGTACAATTTAAATCAGAATTTTGCTTATCATACACTTATCATGTACACTTATCACGCTTATCATCCCATTCAATTTAATGGATTTTTTAATATTAAAAGTAGTATTTTACTGTCAAATTAACAAACACTTTTAAACACAATTTTAGTTTTTATAAAATAACTAAATCTATTATAATAACAGATTTGTACTGTTTCTGTACCTTAAAATCGAATGAATTAATTTGTGAAATAGAATAAGGTTTCCTTCTGTAGAAAAAAAATGATTTTTTTTTTTTTTTAGTAACGAAACATTATTTTACCGTTATTGTACTGTAAATTTGACTGTAATACATTGTTTTATGTTTGACTGTAATTTTAACATAATTTTATTTTAAATGTAAATGTTTTGTTTTGTTCAGTAATTTACTGTTTTACTGTAAAATTAACTTTTTTTTTAAAAAATATTTTATAATTTTTAACTGTTGCATTTGCACTTAATTCAAACATTAATTTCACTGACTTTTTTTTACAGTGTATGTAAACACATCCTTCCTATTTGCTCTGTGGACGATCGTCATCCATTTATAAAATAATGAAAAACTGTTATGCTTGGGCTGTCACTGTCCAAGTTCCAGTGACAAATCCCCATTTCTGCCAAGTTACATCTTCCACTCAATATATATAATAATATAAATGAGAGCATGCAGAGTTGGGAGGAGGAGGTGTGGTGATGTTTACAAATGGGGATGGATGGGGTGGATTTTATGAAGGAATGTGTCCCTGCTGTAAACATTGCATTAACACCTTGCAAGTTGTGCCAGAGATCCGATCACAATGCGAGCCAGATTGGATGACAGTCCGAACACAATGCATTCTGTAAACATTTACACCTTGCCTTAACAAATGACCTCATTATCTGTATAACTATATGGATAACAAGCACGCATGTTAATACGAGGAGTAAAAGGGGCCCCCTTTATACCTCATAATGTTGCACAATAATGCAAGGCGTAAAAGGGGCCTGGGGCACCAATCAGGGGCTACGTCAGCAGACAAGCAACACTGTCAAAGCATCTCCTGAATTTCAATTGTAGCGAAGACATGTTAACATTTAATTGGACATTTTACGCAATCAGCAGAAAATAAATAGAGATAGTACAGCTCAAGATGAAGAACTTGTAGAGTTTCTAAAATGCAGATCAAGTATAATTTGTTTGACACAAATATATTTTCAGATTTACATTACATTACATTACATTACGTCATTTAGCAGACGCTTTTCTCCAAAGCGAATTACAATATCACAGTTTGTCAACAGTAGAGAAATCAACTATGCAAAACAATCTATGACAGGAGTTGTTAATAACAA
Source organism: Lamprogrammus exutus (assembly GCA_900312555.1). NCBI lineage: Eukaryota > Metazoa > Chordata > Actinopteri > Ophidiiformes > Ophidiidae > Lamprogrammus > Lamprogrammus exutus. The sequence goes on from OMOW01109235.1 coordinate 11,127, forward strand.
TAACTGTTAGCAGTTGCATAAAGTATATAGAGAAGGAATAGGTAAAATGAGAAGGATTTTTTTTTTTCTAAGAGGGAGAGAGGTTAGTTCAAAGAGGGCCCAGGTATAGCCTGAAGACAGATTTTTTTATAGACAGATTTCATTTGTGCGCAACTAGCTTTTCATGCAAGTCATTATTTTCTGTATTTGATTGTGTCATCCTGTGTTAAATTACTGTATCTAGATCTGCCTGTCACGTTTTTTCAGTGTAATAATCACACTACATTAATTCCATTTTATAGTTCTCAGAGTCGTAAAGCACATCGTTAATTTTCTCTCAAAGGATCATGTGACCACTGTAGGGCCTCTCAGGCCTGTAAAAGTTGTGAGGCCTGTAAAGGCCTAGCGAAACCACATGGTCCTTTGTTCTTGGACAGACAAAGCACCTGGGTGTGAAACCCACCCAGGGACCCTCTCCTCAGACATCATTGGTCGCGTGTGGCCCCGTGATCTGTGATGTCATCTACTCTACATTACTGGCGCGCATCCTCAAAACTTCCTCTCTGGTGCGACGTCCCCGTTGCTGAAAGGAGGAGCAATCCTGTCCTAATTCTAAAAGAGTTTTCCCTCTTTTGTTGGACAAAGAACTTCGTTTTCCTGATCTTACCATTTGACCACGGTTTGACCACGATTTGACCACGATTTGACCCATTCCTCCGCCGCAAAAGAGGACCCGCAGCAGAACACATCTTCCGCTGACGAGCGCAAAGATCAAGGGAACGGCCCGCATCACCA
>OMOW01109274.1:0-10647 GCA_900312555.1 Lamprogrammus exutus
GAATCAAGGTCAGGACAGGCAAAGATCAAAAACCAGGACGGCAAAAAACACGGGGCTAAGGTACAGTGGGGCTAAGCTAACTCGACGTCGAAAAGGCAAACTAGGTCGGAGACACGAGGATCAAGACTATGAAGAAATACAAGGTACGCGGGAAAGCTAGGCACAAAAACACACTAACAATCTGGCAGCGTGGGAACAACAGACGGGGGAATATATGCAGTGGAGATGATGAGTGATGGGAGACCGGTGTGCAGGCTGAGCAGGTAAAATGAATGAAGGGTAATCAGGAGGGAGCTGGAGAGAGACCAGGACCAATCCCACGCCACCTACACACACACACGCACACAGGGGAAGAAAACGGGGGACGGGAACACAAAAACAGCTGGGGACACGGCTGAGTCGTGACACTATCACTTTCTCTCCTGTCTCTATCTCTTATTTTACTGTGCAGCGCTGACCCGACCACACAAAGACATACACCAAAAGAAGATTTGGAAGATGGAAAAACAGGCATAAAGATTTTTTGCTGGGAATGATACACAGCTTTATACTGCATTAGAAGCCTTCAAGTTAACTAGGAGAGACTTGTGTTGTCATGTTTTATAGGATAATTTATTCAAGACAAAGCAGAGTGAAAAGGAACAATGTTTTAATTCTGTTAAATCTTTACATGTCATCTATAAAAACTGTTACAATCTGGTCTGATTTAGACTGTTTATACCGCATTTTGTGTCATGTTGTGTACACTTGTGGTCTTTATTAGTTACTCGTTTTGCCACTTTTCCCCTTTAGTGTGCATTTTTGTTGAAGCAATAATAACGGTGTCATACCCAATATTTCAAACTAAAGTATAAATGAAGGCAAATCCGTTTTCTGTGTTGGAGTCTATTATCACATTCGTGCTCTTATCATCATGGCTGTTATCATGTAGGAAAGAAGTGACTTGGCCGTGCTTACCATGTGTCTACTGGAGCCAATGAGTGGCGCATGCTCAAAAACAGCCACCTGTTTGAGTGTGTTATTATTATGCAATTCATTTAAGGTGGAGCATCCTCATTTTAACAAAGTTGGTGTTACAATTGCAAACTGTACTAACCTGAATTGGGGTCGACAGAGAAATAAGGTTGTCCTTCCAGTATGCTGTAGACTAGTTTAGCACTGTTTCCATATACTGGATCATCAGCATCTGTAGCTGTTACTTGTGTGACCGGGGTACCTATGGGGCAGAAAGAGAGAGATGTACATTAGAACACTGCATCTATGACTTTTCATCTCCATGTTTCTACACACATTTACATGTATTATGTTAAGCCATATCTTAACATAATGTGGGCTCGATGCCACTTCTCACTCATAACGTCTAACAGGAACAGCATGGAAACTTGTTGAATGGCTCCACATGTGACCATGGCACTAGAGTTAGTTCACCCTCTGGCAGAGCTCTACAGGCGTATGGGTCATAGACTGATGATTATACCCCTTGGCCTGACACTGTCACAACAACATGACAATGTCAGAGGTAATCAAACAATGATCTACCATAACACATTTGTTATTCTATTGAGCAGGACATTGCAGGTGGCAAAAAAGAGTGAAAAAAGTGCAGCAAACTTGCAAAATGCCAGCAAAGAATGATGCATCATATCTCACAAATCCTTACTGCCCAAAACACTGCTTTTTACTCTAAACATTGAAATCTGTTACACCTTTAGAATTTATAAATCCACCAGTGGTATAAATTTTACGCACAGCATACCTTCATTCGAAGGAGCTTTATTCATGATGCAAAGACTGGATCTGTCCACCACATCTTACCTCTCCTTCCCGCTAAGGGAGGAAGTGGAGTGGCATCCTAAAATGTAACATTTCCGTGGAGGCTTACTGTGCCAGCGAACACATACGGATCTTAACAGCGTGTTAGCTCACACAGGAAGTCTTCCTCACATTTTTTTTTATCACAAACATGCACTCAGACAAAAATCTGAGCGCCCAACAGGTCAGTGTGACATGTCTAGTATACCTCAGCTACCTTCACTCTCACAGGAGATGAGTGTTACAGAGGGCACACAGCAGCAACAAGCCTCAGCAGGGGGCCTCATCCATTCTGTTACGAATATGGTTATAAACGGCTACGTGTGTACACGCTGTGATGCGTTTCGGAGATATACATCTCATTTGAGCCACTGAGAGACCAATAACAACCATAATACACACTGTCACCCATATATGATAAGACTGATTTGTTAATAAAGTTGCTAGATTAAATATGATTCCCTATATACATCCAGCCAAGAGTTGGGTTTCACCATTGCAAATAAAGAAGCAACCAACCTACCTATCTTACCTAATTGATTGTTCTACGAGCCCCTGCTACCGCTAACATCCACTATATTGTAGGGGCCGGGGGATTCCCGTCGCTGTCATGACCGACACTTCCGCGTTAACGGCGCCAATGCATTATGGGAGTTTTCCGTGAGATGTGTTTTGGTGTTTTATATTAGTGTAAATGTTTAAAAGTGTGTGTGTTAATTCTTATATTTGATCAACGTTCAATGTGTGGCTGTTACGTAATTGCATGTGTGTCGGACGTCAATATGACCATGTACTGTACAAGTGGTACCTGTAATAATGACCCTCTGTTCATGTGAAGCGTTCGAGTTGTTGTTGTATTGAATTGCCAGCTTGTAAGCAGTGCAATAAAAGAGCCATACTCAATTCCAGTTTAGGCCTGCTATTCTTTACTTTACGAAACTCGCCACAATATGTTTTCAGATGCTGAAATAATTGATTGGTGTATCAAAAATACACCCTTTTGCAGTCCCTGTCACAGCTTGGTCCCCAATGTTGGCCGAGGAGGGGTGTGGACAGCCTCCGCTACCTCAGTGACACGTGATGTCACCACTTGCCTCTTTTCAACTGTGGGAGTCAGCCTTCTTCGGGAGGGCGTGACACAACAAACCAAGAAAGCAGACCACTAACGGTACCAGCAAATAGACGTACATGTAAAAAAAACTCTCTCCTATCCCTTTGAAGCAGCCTGTGCAATCATCAGTATATAAATATAAACATATATATATAATGCTATTTATGAGAAGAGATCAGCCTTTTAATGCCTACATGTGAGAATGTTCAGAGTTTAGGTACCTTATTGCATGCTAACTGAATGTCACTGCTCCTTAAACCATTGTAGGGGTTTCCAGGACCTTTTTCAAAATCTAAAATCTGCCAAATGCAAATCAGAAAACACACCTGAGACAATTCAGTCTACCATTCACTGCACCATAATAGGGTCTCAGAAAAAGGCCTCGGTAACCTTCAAATCAACACAATTAAACTCATCCATTTTAATTCACGGTGACCGATGTCTTCGTCAGTCCCAGGTGTGAAGGAGTGTGGGAGAAAGTGAGAGACAGGAAGAGAGGGGAGCATAGGAGAGGGCGGGGGAGAAAGAAAGGGAGAGAAAGGTGCTGACACGCTGACAATGAGCAACACGCTGGCAAGAAACTACAGATGGTATGCTAATTGTTTGTGTGAAAGATGTTCAAAGGTGTTCTGACAACACGGGGACGTGTACATCCCTCGTCTCCAAGGCATCAGGTCGCCTAAGTCTGCCCACTGCAGACAAGACGTCTAGCACCAAATGTGATTTTCTTGCTCCACCGCTGTAATTCAATGATTCTGCTCATTTAAAAACAAATGTGTTGTTTCAAGATGTGATGCAAACACATTTCGCACATGGTTTTACAGACATAACCTACAAATCATATCATCATATACCTTTTGTCTGTTGGCGGCTCAACTGACCAACCCACCAGCAGTGCACTGAAGATCCTATTCTATGAGATAGTCTAAACAAATCTAGTGATATTTCAAATCAGATCCAAACAATTTCGGTATAGTATTAACTCTAAAATTGCCAGATGGGGCACTACGGTAAGTGTGAACGCCTGTCAGGAACCCTGAACAACCTGCCTAATAGTGCCTCTGACACGGCTGCAGAGGGTCAGTCACCAACTCAGCCCGTCTGAAATGACAGCAGAAACTGATAGAGGAGGTCGACAAAGGTATATCAGGAGCCTCAGGCAAAGACATGGAAAAAGATACTGTGGAGGCAGAGAGAAGATAATTAATTCTGTAAAGCAGAAAAATATAATGTCACTGGGCTAAAATCTAACACGCTTTTCAGATCCACATGCGGTGGGTTTTTGAACTTATCTTCCACTGCATGCCATCAGCTACGCATGTCTGCAATTGATTAATAGTTAGAACTGTGTCTGTGGTCTTGTAACAGCAAAACAAAGCAAAAGCCACCTTTACACTCTCACCAGAGAAGCAGTTTCACTGTTGCAACCCAATTATTTCACAGTGAGGAAGCCTCAAGTGCTCCTCTGAGACAGAGGTGTTCAAGTAATTCATAGTCTTATGATGACCCACGCTGTTGTGTTGCCAAAGCTTACCTTGTAAATTTCATACCTCTTGTTACACCTCAAGCCTTTTGCAGTGTTTAAATCATAGATGATGAACGATCTCTCTCTTTCTCTTTCTCTTTCTTTCTCTCTCTCTCTCTTGCTCTCTCTCTCTCTCTGTGTCTCTCCCTCTCTGTCTTCCTGTGACAGCACAGGCAAAACTCTATGTTGATACTCTGTGATGGCTGCAGATAGAATTTTCTCTATTTGACTCCACTGAGCTGCCAGTCACATAGCACAGTCTCAATTTACAACAAAGCCGTTCCAAGCACAATGTTCCTGTGGAAGTACATTTTCTCAAGTACTGTACTTTTGAGGTTCTTGAGCATCATAAATATAATACTTTTACTTCACTACATTTATCTGATGGCTGTATTTACTGGTTACGTTAAATTGTTCATCAGCATTGATGGAGAAAAAGAAGAAGAAGAAGAAGAAAGAAATTGAAGAGAGAAACCATATATTTCTATTTAGGTGAAAGACATATCTTAATATCTTTTACTCATTCATTCATTCAGTCATTTCATTCCAGTATTGTCATTATTTCATGACAAAACGGTCCCAAAATTGTTTCCAATTCTAGACATTTTAATTTATTTTCATTTCATCATCATGGTCTGGATACATGTATCAATAATTATCGCCAACAGCAAGTGCTGTACATGCAAATGAAAACATTCATTCTCCTCTGATTAAGGCAATAAACCGATTTATTAAAACATCTGTATCACATTGAAACACATAATCACATAGAAATCATGAAGCATATATCGAGTCTGAGTAACCAGAGATTATGCTATTGCAAATTGTATTTGTCAATGATGCAATCCTATATTGGTTCTATCTATCCATATATATCCATTACTCTAAAATTGAAATATGGTGTGCATGTAAACACACTGATAGGGCCATTCTTGCCAATCAGTACTTTTACTTTGGATACTTAAGTACATTTTACTACTAATACCAATTCTAGTTACTTTTAAACATCAGAATGAAGGATGTATACGACCATTGTATTATATTTTGTTGTATTAGTACCCTTTGTACAGTAAAGGATACTTCTCCCACCACTGTATTCCAGTTTACACATGTCAATAGCCATTAACAGTCTGTATGATTGGATTGCGTATATTTAGTATAAGCCACATGTCCATTGTGAAAAAACAACAACACATCACATCAACTGAACGTAAGGAATATCACCTCTGCATGTGGTTATCCCCCATCTACTATTCACACCTCCGCTCTCCTCCTCCACATGTGCCTGAGGAATTTCATTGTGTTTGATAAGTAAATAAAATATCAAACAAATTGGTTGACAGAATGCATAGAAATATAATTATATGTATCATATCCTGCAGATGTATGCAATAATCTGAGTAGTCCTCATGCAGTGCTGCTTGGAGGCGAGTTATATCATGTATTCCTTCGGTGTTTTCCAATTGTCAAATGAATAAAATGAGAGACAGCTGAGGAAATTGCACATTTTTTTCTCCAGAGATACAGAGCCTTATCTTCCCCAAAGTTAAATGACTACTACTACTACAGAGGGAGCCATCTACAGCCTAATTATGAAAAGTACTTCTAAAAGGTGTCTAACTACTGCAAACAGACTTTATAAATTCAGTTATGGATTGGACTGCGGGAAGTGGCAGGCAGGAAGAAATCTTCATAAAAACAGTGGAACTGGTGGAGCATGAAATAGCTCCCTCTTTCTTTCCCTCCCACAGGGCTTAAATGCGTCGCACCACCCCTGATAAAAAAATTAGGGATTAGGAAAGCTGGTGTTTTGGTCCTGTTTCAAATCAGTGCAGATTAGCTCATCCTTCCCCCTTGATAATGCACAGGCATTTTCGGGGACACTGCAGAAGTGGATGCAGCTCTCGTCCAGGCAACAGGCGGAGAAACAATATTGGAGGGATGTTGTCTGTGGCTTTTATTTGAAGCCTGTAGCATTGTGGCGATAACAATGGCAACCATATATAAACCACAAGGGATGAATGAGCCGAATGGTTTCTAGAAACAAAAGTCATGTAAGGAGGAATTGCAAAAAGGCCAAAATGACAAAGATTCATCCAGAATACAGGCTCCACAACACTCTGCTGCTTTGGCAACTTTATGACCTAAAAACATGTCAACCAAAAAAAAAGGGGGGCATTAGATAAAATCACACTGTCTGAATGGATTAGTCTCAGTTCTCTCCTGGCCAGACAATGAAACATTGAGTATAAACTTTGGTAGAGGCTAATGTAATATGCTAATGGTTAGTTAAATCCAAATGTTGTTCTTAGTTCAGTGTGCAGAGGTTCTGAACATGCAGGGGGCCCCACAGTAGAGATGTGGGGGCACCGCCATATATTCTATCAACTGAAAGAAATAATAGGACATGCATTTCCTATTTACTGGGTACACTGGCTCAGTGATAGGAAATCAATAGGAATCTTCCTTGAACCATAGCGGGGGATAAATTGGGGGATGTGCTCTGTTATGACACACAATGGCTGTGGAAGGACATTGAAGCATATGTTCCTGAACGCATTATCCCTGCATTATCTGCACGGCCTGCTTATTTCCTTAAAAGCATTGCAAGAGTAATCAAAGGGTGGAAGGTTGTGAAGATGTAGCTTTGAGCTGTAGCTAGAAGCTCATTTGCAGCTGTGGCAGCCAAGCAGGAAGCTAAGCATTGACTGTTCACTGCAGGGTGGTGGGAAGATAAAATTATGTTGAAAATGAGCTTATTCAGAGTAAGGTGTTCTCCGTGACGTGATATTTTGCTGAACTTACAGCAGTAGCATTAGCACTATGTAACCCCACAGGAATGAGACAAAAGCACCCACATTCCAGCTGACACACTAAAAAACACATAAGCATGATTGCACTTAATATGAAAAGTTTATTTATCCTAGCCTGTGGCATAAAAGAATGGCAGCACTGTTGGATGACAAAGTGAAAATGATAAATACTGCATTCTCTCGTCTGACAAATTAACACCATTCATTGAAACATTGGCGCCTCATTAAAGGGGCAAAATTGGATGTGTACCATAGACGTGCAGCTCTGTGTGGGATATTCTGCGAAGCACACTCCACAAAATGAATACAGAGCCCTCGTTATCAATAATGCACGTTTACATACTGTTAACGCACAGCGCTTTCTATTTTCCAGTTGCTCTAACAGGAACTCGAGTTGCTTCTTCCCTTCACTGTCCAGAATTCACCCTCAGCATGCACAATACTACCCAGCAAAGAGCACCGCGGGGAAGCGCACTCAGCTCAAATACCATCATACCTATAATCACTTTAAAAGAATGTATTGTTGTAGTCTGTTTACTGTTGCTGGAATACTACTCTTCTTCTTCATATTCCTCCTTCCGACGAGGATGGCAGCTGTGCAACATCTCAGATCTGCTCAGCTTGGACCAGCACAGAAGCGTGAAGGGTAGAAGACAGGGGGCATTCATATGTATGCGGGCGCCGAGCCATAGAGGAGGAATATCACTGAGGCATGGGGAGAGCTGTGGGCTGCATGATGCGTGAGGCTAACAGTACCCTGCTGTGCGCCCTACCTGAGTAAAACAATACTGTTTATGTCTGACTGGCTTTACACTGTGGGGGTCGAGAAAAAGAGAGAGAAACATGAGATAAAGAGAGAGAGGGGCAGGAGTAATACAGCACAGGATTCAATATGGTTTAATGCTGAAGTTAGGGCCCATTGTGCAAAGTAGAAATTTAAAGGCAAAGACATCTTGTGAGGGCTAACTTAGTTTTTTGTCTTTTCTGCTTCCCCTTCTCTTAATGGCCTAAATATTACCTGGCTGGTTGTGCCACCGGTAGATATCTGCTACAAAGCTGTTTATTAGGTTGTTTGTTCAGGTACAACAGTGCTGCGGTTTCTCCAATAGCTTTTAAATATTCCATTACACACATAATGATGTTCATAAAGCATTAGAAGGCCAAATCCAGTAAATTTACAGTTATTATAAATAGTGCACCGAATGAAACCTATTCATTCATAAAGGCCATATTGAGCAGTTATCAATGGCATGACATTGGATGAAAGTACTACATGTTTCCTTGATCTTTCTGAAACTGTTCAGCATGCGTGAAGTGCTTCTAACGAAACCCATAGAGTTCTGATTTGCCATAGCTCAGCCAAATAGTCCAAACCGAGATGTTAGGGGTAATCATCAAATCATTTTTATGTTATCTTTTTATGTTATCGTGTTCCTGATGATACAGACAGTGAGAGTCCCTTGAATCAGAACCCCGATCTTCCCCTACATTTAAGCAAATTTCCTTAACCACACATTGGTATTTTGCATCATGTTTCATAGTAAAATAAAATAATTCTTATTGTGATGTAAATAAATTCAAAACAATTATTGTTGAGCCTCTGACACCTGTACAATATTTCCTGCTTCAAAATTTCAAGAACACAAGAAGAAGAGCAAAATCTTCACATTTGTAACCTGGTTAGCTGTGTGGTCTTTTGTTGTAAGCGGTCAATTCCTTTTTTACACTTGTTTTCAGTATATCTTTTGGTTAGTGTTAACAAAACTGATTAAATGTAATAAAGGTCCGTTGTTAAAAAAAAACAACAACAAAAAAACACAAGATGCATTCCAATTAGAGGCTAATAAATCCTGTTAAACATATGTGTGGCTTGACTGCCATTTGCTTTGTTGATCAGTTTGTCTCCTTTCATTCACTTTCTCATAACAGCAAATTACAGCTAATGTAATAAACCCAAGCACAGTGAAAATGCAATAATGCATTTTATGGAGATGATGTTTAGATGAGTCCTGGCTTTGCTTAGATGCTGCCTACCCCTCTGCCCCCCTCCTGCATTTCTAGGTCAGAGAGCTGGCATGAAAGCAGAAAGCTATTCCTAAAATGGCTGGCGTGTGAGGCTGGACTGTCCCCTGATAGTGCCATTGCGGTGACAGGAAAGTGATTATGTATTGATCATGATCACATAGACACCGGTGTAGCTCTCTCTCCTGTCTGTGGGCAGAGAGGATAATAGCTCATGATCAGACAGAAAGACTGACAGCCCATCTCTCCAGGCAGTGCCGCTAGCACTGTTTTTGGACAGCACCACCTATTTGATTGAAATGCATGCGCACGGACAGGGAATAACGCGAGAATTAAGAGGCGATTAGCACTGTGAGGCAGACTATCGTCAAATACAAAGTGTAGCTCAGTTCTGTAGTGTAGCAGGCCAAAGCTCTTGATAACACAGAAACAGCTGTAACAAGGTGGAGAAAACAAGTGTGTCGAAGCATCCTTTCATCCATCCATCCATCCCAGTCCGTCTATTGTCTCCAAGGACTAGATGACACACTTGGAGCACTGCCAGTTGATTTTCCTACAGTAGTCAAAGCCAGTTTTATTTTCCTGGGCTGCAGACTGCCATTTATGGCATCAATGCAGATGGGCATTACAGGGAAACCCTTTAACAACTAAGCATGCGCACAAACATCTGGAATGTGTGCACTTTATTGTCCTTTTTCAGTGCAGCTTCAAACACTGATCTAATCTACAGGCTGGGTTTTATATATTAACTATAACTATTTCAGATCCCAGGGAGGGACAATAAATAATTACAATGCAGGAAAAAAGATAGTCGCCCCTCAGCCCATCCTTATAACAGGACTAATGTGTACTCATGAAAATGTGTTTCAGCAGAGCCACAGACAGCAAATGAAGGAACACACCACTGAGACAGACACAATCAGGATATATGCGCTTACATCAGGCCATAACACACTTTTCAAAATTAGAATCAGCCAAATACAACATGGGCCAGAGGAGAAAAAAATATCTCGGAGATGAGATATGGTTGTCAGCATCCTAGAAATTGCTCCCGAGAGCCAATGATGGATAGGGGATGCTGCGCTTTTGAAGAGTAAGGGGACCGTCACACTTAAGCACCTACGCTGTCATTGTTGTAGTACAATTAATACTCTTTTATAAGAGAGAGAGGGAGCAGTCACAGAGAAACTGAGTACAGTGTGTGTGTGTGTGTGTGTGTGTGTGTGTGTGTGTGTGTGTGTGTGAGACAGTGTCACAGACTTTACGTTAGATGTCATAACCCAGCAGAGAAAAGAAGGAGGGAGCGAGTCGGGTTCGTTGGAGCTCATTGGCAGAAAATGTAAAGTCTGTGACACTGTCTCACA